>CM038111.1:32602833-32891421 GCA_001642375.2 Mentha longifolia
ATAAAAATGTTTTGAATTGCTACAAATTGTGAGGATGCTAAATAAAACCGACTAAAATAATAGTAAATAATAGAATACAATCTAAGTGAAATTGATAGAAATCGACAGAAAATGAAAACCTAGCCAGTGAACAAACTAATAGAAAAAGGTTTATATGGACATCAAAAAAAATTTCGATTTTTTTCTGATATTCTTTTATTTTTTTTTTATTTTTTTTTTCTGACGTTCTTTTTTGTCCAAAGAATATCATCCAAAATCGTCTTTAAAGACATTATTGCCACTAATCCTAATAGCGTCAATAGTAATAATTGTTCAATAGTTTTTTAAAAAAATTCCAAAAAAAAAAAACCCAGCAATCTATAAATCAGGGGAAATGACACTATTAATGCTACAATACTCCAAATAATTTTAATTTTCTATAAGTATTTCAAAAATCAAGCAGAAAATCACAAATTCATGCATCGGGCATAATTCAAAAAAAGGCACTATTGACAGTATTTTCCTATTAATATTTCAAAAACCAGCAAAGAACAACAATCATAAATCAAGCAAAAATTACACAAATGACTTTATTGGCAGTTTGGCACTATTGGTATCAATGGTTCCAATCATTTAGCAACTTCTTAGAAAAATATTTTAAAATCAAACAGAATACTACCAACAATCCATAAAATCAAACTGAAATCACATAATTGGCAAATATAGTCGTTCCAATAGTATAAATAAAATAGTAAACAAATGCCACATAAATATTCTTTCCAATCTTTGACGTGAGAGAGAGAGAGCACAACGATCTTATGCTAAAGTATAAAATTATCAACATTAAATAAAAAAGGCTTATTTTCATTTTATTTTTTTTGTATACATACATTGATTAGAACCTTAAGTTTCGTTTATCAACGATTAATTGAAACATTAGTACTTTTTTTAGTTGTGTAAATCAAATTAAGAAGAAATATAATGTTAATAACTAAAGATACTGGAGTATTTTTATTTTTTTTCCACACATCATATATTGCTTTAGGCCTCATTTTTTGCTGATACAATTTAACGATTCAATTTTCCCGATTTTCCTGGATTTAACAAACAAAGATGAGACAACAGCAACAACAATAATAGAGTTACTCACAGACTTTAATTTGGAAATAACTCATGATTTAAAATTATAAATTTCGAATTTGATTTCGATTTTTAAAATATTGAAATTCAGTGAATTATCTATTACAATATCTAAAAACTAAATTGTTGGAATATATTACCAAATTGCCATTTTCCCGCCAAAACAAGCCTTAAAAAATCTGTTGGGTAAACTTATTAGTGTAGTCTTTAAAATGAAGGTTCTAACAAAAGGCATAGATAAAAAAAAAAAATTATAAATGCATAATAAATGTTAATTGGCTGACATGATCATGAAAATTAAGAATTGGGCTTCGAAAGTCGAGTTCAACTTGAACACCGATTTTTGTATTAATTGCTAATTTGCTAATGATATTATACTACAACTACTACTTTTTTCAATCTTTATTTCACGACATGTTTCTTTTCCTTTTTTTTTTTATTTTTTTTTCTATTTTTTGTTTTTACATTAGTTGCGTTTCATTTATTTTACTAAATGTTTTCTTGCAAATTTTTACCACAACCTAAATCTATTTAAATTTGTAAATCTATTACAATATGTTACAATATACCAATAATAGCGTGCTATATTTTTTTGAATCAAAGTAAAATACTAACTAAAATCTAATACTCCCTCCGTCCCCCAAAACTAGAATAAGATTTATAATACCTCCTCCGTCCCCCCAATAAATGTCCCGATTAGCTAATATTTTGTCCGGAATAAATATCATATTTAAAAAAATCTATGCAAAAATTATGTCAAACTACCACATTTACCCCATCGTCATTTTATACATTCTTTACTTTTATATTTTTCTAAGCAATAATTAAGGATAAGAATGATGAAATTTCTTATTTTCTTAATATTTACGATTTTGTGGCTGGGGATATTTAATTGGGGAGAGAAGAAATATATATTAATTTGTATATTTTTATGTTATTACGTTATTTCAATTTTATATTAATATTTTACTTGATAATTTGTCCGTGCAACGCACGTGTGCAACATTAGTAATTAACTAATATTACAAAATCAGTCTCGAAGTTTGTAAAAAGGACAACATAAACTATTGCGGGAGAGTTTCGGTGCATAGTTTTGCATTGCACAATGCAATCCTATTCGTCCACGTGTCATTTCGTTTTATTTATTTTGAAAAAGTTTTGCAAGTATGTACTATTGTGGGCCCAATATGTATACCCTCCCCGAACCAAGCCCCCACCCCCAGCCAGCACCTGGACCCCACCACCCATTTCAGAGATACTAGTAGTGGTACTTAATTCTTTAATTTCAAATTATTTATTGTTCTTTAAATATGTAGAACAATGCATTTCCGATTATATTAACGCAATGAGCTATTTATGCCTTTCGGAACAACGTTTTTTTTTCACTCAAATATTTTATCCATTTAAATGTTGTAAATTACAGTTTGTACTCACTTAAACTTTTTTTTCGTTTGTGAGAGCTTAGTGCGAAATAAATTCCGATGTTATTTAAATTTGAATAATTGGTTTACACGTTAAATGTCGTTCATTTAAAATATATATATATATATGACTTACTATATGAAAATGCTATTAGAAATGAAGTATTTATAACTTAGTTTGTACAATAATATTATAAATATTTTGGACATGTATTGAAAATATTAAATGAAATTAAGCGTTATTCATTTCATACTTTATTTTTAAGATTAAGGCATAATTCAAATACCCACTTATCTTAGTGAAAATTAAATAATAACTACTAACATACTATATAAATTCTAGTCACTTTCAATATAATGAGACAAAATTACCCTTATATTTTCAATATCTGTTTTTCAATTGAACAAAAATAAAAAAATAAACATAATTCAAAATATCGATCAAAATTCAAAATAACATTTTCTTCAAAACTCAATATAATACTCCTTCTGTCTCAAAATTTATGGACCTATTTCTTTCTTGGGTCGTCTCATGATTCATGGACAATTTCCTATTTGGGAAATAATTAGGTAACTAATGGTACCATAGTAAATTTCTTATTACAATTAACATTCTCTAATTAAATATCTCATTCACTCACCTCTCATCACGTATCGCAATAAATTCCAAAGTTTAAATAATCATAATTTGCTCGTTTGTTTTCCAATTTTTATAATTTTTATACCAAATTAAAGGTTTTGATACGATCTTTTATTTAGGATCATACATAAATATGTTTTTATGCATTTATGACGCTCTATTTTTAAAATATGGTTAAATACAAAAACAACACTTCCCCATAAACATAATACACTTTAAACACTAAACATCGTGCCAAAATAAAAAGGTCCTTCAATCTTGAGACGGAGGAGTAGTACCAAATAACAGTTTTGTTTGAAAACTTTCGTTGAAATAATTTATTTTACCAATCTTTATGATTTATAGTGAATAGGAGTAACATATCTAGCAAATGCCCCAAAGGGTAGGGGGTGAGAATTCGGGTTTCCGCTTGAGTTTTTTGTACAATTTGTTGAAATCGGATTTTCAAGAAAAAATACGGACCCGAACCTGAAAAAATTGTACGTGGAAAACCGAAATTAATTTCGCATTTTTCATTTTTTACTAGATTATTTTAATAATTTAATTTATTTATTTTTTTTTACTTTATTCACTTCTAACTTTAATCAACACACCTAAATTTCATCCAAAATAAATATTAATAATATTTTTATTACTACAATAAAATCATAATATCAACTATTAACTAATTTAATATTAAATACAAACTAAATATTACAATCACCAAATATAAATTGCCAAAATATATAAATAATAACTACAGACGAATATATATAAAAAATTTAAAATCAGATTATCGTTTTTTGGGTGTTTAAAAAAATAACCCGAACCCGAATTGCACTAAGAAAAATAAAAATAAACCGGATGGATTTAAAAAATCAGAATTACCCAAAATGAATTTTAATTTCTGTTCGGTTTCCGATAATTCTAGTTGAGGGAAGAGGAATTTATAGGCTTGAGTTAAAAACTAGCCGTTGGATGTGTCAGAACAGTACTCTAACACATTGTACTTTCTTCCCGTTGAGGCAGTCCAGCTCGCACTAGAAGATGCGGGAGCCAGATCGATCAACCCATTTAGGCAGGTTGAAACTACATCTTTAAACTGGAGTCTTCAGCGAACTTCCTTCAAACTGCGAGTCTTGAACTCCTTAAGGCAAGTGCTGAACTCCTTCAAACTAGTTGACTGGGATCTGCCTAATTAAGATCATCAAACTGAGCTATACAAGACAATTTGATCTAGCAACCTAACTCTAGAAAAGAGTTAAAAATTATCTAAGTGTTGTTTCGATAAACATCATCAAAACTTATAAACTGAGTTGGGTTCCCAACACACTAAATTAAATAAAATAATTTAATAATTATAATTGATAAAGTATTATTTCTATCTTAATATTCGTGCCCACTCTACCAGGCTCAAGTAGAATGAGTCGAAAGAAGTAATAAATAATAAGATGAATAAGAATTGGGCTGTAAATTAGAATTGGGCTGTAAATTAGGCTGTAACTTTGGGGATTCTTGTACCAGTTCCTCTGCAGTAATAATAATATTTTCTTTTTCTGAACAAAAAAATAAAAATAAATAATAAGATGAAATATTTTTTAATAAATTGTTTAATTATTATAAATAACAATTATAAAATTTTTATCATTATATTTTTTAATTATTATAAATAATAATTATTAGATAAAATTATATTATTAATTAATTAAATTAATTAGTAATTCATATTATATTTTATTTATAATTTATTAGAATTATTTATTATTTAATAATTTTCTACTAATTGGGTGCTTTAGTTGCTAATTCTTTTCAAAATAGGAAACATAACAACTTCAAAGGGACGGAGGAAGTATAATAATTTAAATTAATTATTATTCCTTCCGTCCCAGTTAAATAGGCATGATTTCCTAATCGGGTCGTCCCACACGAATTGACATGTTTCCTACAAGTGAAAGAAATACCATTACTAATCATCTCATCATCCACTCATCTCTCAGCACATATCCCAATATAATTTAAATTGTAAAAAATTATCATAACTTGCTCGTCTGTTCTTCGATTTTATAATTTTTATACCAAATTAAAAGTCTCGATACGATATTTCATTTAAGATCAGACATCAATATGTTTTGATGCATATATGATGCACCGTTTTTAAAATAATAAAATTTGCATTAAATACTACACTTTATCTCTAACTAAACTCTCAGAAAATTTCATGTCGAAAAGAAACAAGTCTGTCTTACTGGGACGGAGCGAGTACATGCAACAACTTCAGCATGTCTTCCCACAGTTTTAGAAAAAAGGAAAAAAACAAAAAAAAAAAAGCAATCTTGAATTTTCTTGATTATTTTGCTAAATTCTCATAATTTTGGATTTTTAATTCATTAATTTTATTTTACTTCAACTATTCCACATCAACTATTTATGAAATATCATCAATAAATAATCAATTTTCCATAAAAAGATACACCAAACTATTAAAATTATTTGTCTCCAATTTAAATTTAAAATATTAAAATATTTGTTTGATTTTCTACATTTATAAATCAATCAAAAAGATAATACGAAATCGTACAATCCGAAAATAAACAAAATAATATACCAACAAATTAAACAAATTAAAGGGGGCCACATTTAATACATTAGGGGGTGGTAGTATCGTCCACGTTGGATGGGGGTGGTCATGGTTGGATGATAGAAGGGTTCTGTTAAAAAGCCTGCAAAATAGCAAAAGATGTCCTTGTGCATTGCAAAAGTTTGCAACCAAGACTTTCCCAACTATTGTAGTGCATAGTAAAAAATAAAAATAAAACCTTTGAACTTCCCAAGACAAATGCAAAAAGGTTTGCAGATAAAAATAAATGAAAAAGTTAAACATTGCACATGGCCCATGCAAATTTAGGCGGCATAAGCAATCTTTTAGGCGAGAAATAATTATATATATATATATATATATATATATATATATATATATATATATATATATATATATGACTCGAACCCGCAACATCTTAATTAGAGATGTAAGCGTTTTAACAATTGAATTGCGCTTCATTGTGAGAGTGATAATTCCAATTACCCTTCCAACTTTGAAGTTTTTTTTTTATCTCTTATAAGTTCTACAAATTAAAATAATAAATGTTGATAATTTAGATACTACAAATTTGACTAAAATATATAAATTTATCAACAAAGTTCAATGGATTTTCCAATTGGCCCAACGGGCCAGCTGGACTGGACGCTTTGGCCCAATAAGAAATCAATTTTTACGAATATCTTGTTGGAGCTAAGAGGCCCACCTCCGAGCTCAAAGAAATCGGCTCGAGTGGTCCTGCTAGAGTGCTTGGGTCTTGATCAAGTCAAGACGTATTCTCCTATCACAAAGGTTGAAGAACAAGTTAATACTTTTGTCAACTGCTACAATATTTGCACATAATTTATTTGACAAATACTTGTAGTTAGCCATAGTGCGGCTAAATCTTAAAAGCAAAATAAATTATTTGGCTCAATTAATTCATTTGGCTTCACAATCCAAAAAGAATGCCTCATAAAATTATTCAATGGACTTAATGTGAGTTCGGGCTGATATAAGTGTCTTCTAACTTATTTTTTAATTCAATCTATATTATTCATTTTTACGCTCAAATGTCAATTTAAATACATTTTTATATTTGTTTCATTTTAATGTATACCACAAAAAGTGAGACCCCTATATCACTTTAATAAATATTCATTAAAAATATTAAAATCCATTTGGATTCTGAATAAGAAATGATCACGAAAAAATCAAATCGCAGAAACGACACTCGGTATTTTTCAACTCAAGAACACGAACAAGAACACACTCAAGCACACTCCTTAGGAAAATATGCAGATTAACGTGAATGAATACGCATTGATCTAATTTTTTTTTTATTAATATATGTAAATATTTTGGCCCTAATCCTATTTTGATTTTCAGGTGGCCCGTTGATCAAAAAGTTTTTGAATTTTTTTAGTTACATTTTGAAAAATCATCTTATCCCATACTAGCATACTTGTGTTAATCAAAGACAGATCTTGAGACAAGTAATACGAAATGTAACAACAATGAAAGAACACACAGAGTTGGTAACCCAGTTCGATGATCGCACACACCTACGTCTGGGGGGTCACGCCCAAAGGATCAATCCACTAATAAAGTACTCGAGTACAATGGAATTTACACTACAAGAATCACACACCTTGAGATGTCGTGTCACTCTCCAACGTACTTCTATTGTGAATTGAAATCAAGCTCTCCCTAACTTGATCTCGTCTAATCCCCCCAAAGATCTAGACTAATCCTCACACCCTTAACTTCAGCAAAACTTAGTTTACAAGATCACTCAACCCAACCTAATATGTTCAACAAGAACGAATACTAGTTTGCGTCTTCTACACTTACACTCTCAATTGTTCTTACAATTGCTCGTGTATGTAGGTTAACAAATAATAAACTCAGCAGCAGTAAGAAGACGACTCTTCCACAATATATAGAGTCTCTTGCCAAACCCTAGATCTTGTCTTGTCCTCCAAGATGTATTGATTTCGTGTATCTGTTTTTGAAGATATTTTTCTTGTGTTGGTAGGACTCTATTTAGTGAAGTATATCCTCATATCAATCAAAGATTTATGTAGAAAATTTCCTTTTTATCGCCATGCATAAATTCGGAAATTTTCCTTGTGGATATACATGAACAGCTGCATCCTGCAGGCAAATCTGTTCTTCATTCTTGAGACTAATCGACCCCTTCGTCTCACAGTTTGTCTTACATAAATCAGCCAACACATTTAGCACTAACAAACTCCCCATTTGGCATTTATGTAGACAAAACCCAATAAGGAATGCAAATTTAAACATTCACCAAATATTAATCAAAGCTCCCCCTTGCTTTGAAACTAGTAACTACACATAATTAACATGTCAAGGCTCCCCCTTAGTAAAATAAACCATCCTTCGAAGAAAGTTATAAATCTGAACAGATGCACAGACAGACTGAATAACACATCACACAAACTCAGATCACAGGCACAAAGAGACAACATCAGTATAGTAGCAATGGAAGCAACATATCTCAACCATCTTTGAGCAAATACTGGAGCGCACCCACAACATAATACTCTAGATAGTTGATTCCAGACATACACATAATAGAAAACCAGAAAACCAACTTATCACCCAACAGAAATGATAAGCAATGTGTCTTGAGTAGTAGAGTGTCCCCCCTGTATTATTACATGCCTGAATTCAAATCATTGAATAACCCTTCAATTTGAACACGTCGATCTGACAGAGTCTTGGTAATAGCAGCCAAAGTACGATATTCTTTCCTCAGTTCCAGCAACACCCTAAATATCATAGCTGGGAGATTATTGCCAACCAGAATAGATTCAAGCTTCTGTTCTCCATGCAGTTTCTTTTGCTTTCCATGTACAGGTCCTGAAATATCCTTTACATGTCTCGAAGAATCAAACAACTTAGCATTGAAGATAATGTGACATAGGGTAGGCTCATACACATCAAAGTCAGTCATTACCTCAACCTGACTAGAGATAATGTCAAACAATAAACTAGGAAACCTAATATTATAACCAAACCACTTCTTCTGTTCAACATGTTCTTCATGAAAATGAAACACCATAGTCCCAAAGTTGATAGGAATTCCATTCACAATCCTATAGATGAGAGTAGCCATACTCTTGCTAAGAGTGGAATGATGAGTAGAGGGCATCCAATTATACACAACAATTTTATGAAGTATCCTATACATCATAGACAGTTTAGCACCTAGTAAGCTATCCCCTACCTAAGAACTCATAACACCACCAGTCAATTCCCTAGCAATAACATTCAGAGAAACAGGGCCCTTAGGGTGTACTGCAATAGGTCTCTCTAGGAACTGATCAATAATAGTAGGAGAAATAGTAATGTATTGACCCCTAATGTAAGCCTTGAACTGATCAGGAGAAGATAAATCAAACATGGTTTCGGTCAGATTGGAGTAGAACTCCAGAATCACATTATTCACATACTTCCTAATTGGCAACACAGTAAACTTAAGTCCAGCCCTATCAATAATTTCCAGAATGCCATTTGAATCAATATCTTGCAACCTAGCATGCCTTTCCATAACAAACTTCTTATGCCTATTTACATCTCAGAACTGAACATGATGCTCATCACGAAACATAGGCACAAACTCACGTTTCTCAGACTGGGTTGCATGAGAAGACTTACCTTTCAGCGATGATCCATAGTTTTTAGCATCACTCTCATCACCACCAGAATCAACATTCTCTGGATCTGCCTTCTTGCCCTTCTTTTTGACAGATATATCCGTGATTTTGCGCTTCTCAACCTTCTTTGCCCTAGCACCAGCAGCTTGGGTTTGGGCAGTCTCCTTCGCCAATTGTCCACGTGTCCGACAGGCAGGTGTACTGGCTGGAATCTCTCCCTTGTTGATTGTCTTCCTCTTCCTAGATCTGGTAATTGGTGCTGCAACTTCAGCCGGCTTAGTTGTAGGTGTAGCCATATTTTTGGTTATGGCTGCCTTCCTGGGCTTAATTTGCTTACGGCGTGATTTATGTTTCTTCACAACAGGGGAAGGTTCACCAACGTCAACATTCTTCTCCGAAGATGAAAGATCAATAGTAGCCTTAACCCTCTTTGAAGTTGGTTCTTCATTAAACACTTGAATAGGCACAGCAGGTGCCTCCATGACTTTCTTTGGCGGAGATGGTTCGTCAATTCTAGCAATTTGTCGAACCAATCGCAAATTTTCTTCATATAATTCCTCGGGAGATTTTGACTTCACCTTCAAAGCACGCCTAGATAGAGGAAGATGATCGAGAGATACAGCAGCATCAATAGACTTCCCAATTGAAGCAGCCTTCGATGCGTGCTTCGATGACTCCATGCGATTCAAATTATCCATGGGCTTTGTAGCACTGTGGGCTCTAGATATGGGAGGAGCAGAATCTTCCTTGTTCAACTGAAGTATAGACTTCACAGTACTCAGTGCTCTTGCATTGAACGATTTATCAGAGACTTGGGGAGCAGGAGGAGCTTTTTCCGGCGGAGGAGAAATCAAGAGTGACTGGCCGGAAGAGGATGAAGTTGAATCATAATCAACTAACTTCATGGATGGAGTAGAGCCAGATTAAGAGAAAAAACATTATGAGAAACTTGGAGAAGACCGATCAGACATGGCCCAACAATAAGAACTTAGGGTTTCGAAAATTTGCAGAGTAGGAGTTATGATAATACTCTTGGTTATTTTTCAAAAAATATGTGAGAAACCCTTATACAAATTAGTAAAGTAACTTATCTGCATAGAGAAGTTGAGATACCCAAGATGTAACCGCCAAAAATCAACTCCTCATAGGTGGAATTTGAAATTCCACTTTAATATGAACCGCCTCACATCACCCACGCTCTCCAACTGACAATGCTGACTCAGCATATTAATATAACAAACATGAAGAACTCAATCCATTACTTGTTCCAGAAACTGTTTCATAAAATCCACAACAATCGTACTCTAGCATGATGAGCTCTCAAAAAAAATGAGAGCTCCCAATAACCCCAAGAAATCCAGAAGTCCAGAAATCCAAAGAATCAAATAATTCTCTTGAGATTGAAACCATAGACAAATCTCAAGAATAAACTCATCAAAGAAAGAAACACAAATACTCACACAATCCAAATAAGAGAACTAACCAATGCAGATCCCCAAAGCTTTTCTGAGGAATTCAAACCTTTCACCATCCAGAGCTTTAGTGAAAATATACACCAGCTGAGTAGTGGTAGATATATGCTCTAACTGTAGTGTCTTTTCTTCTACCAAATCCCTAATAAAATGATATCGAATATCAATGTGTTTTGCCTTTTGAATGATTCATTGGGTTATTTGTGATGGAACCCCTGCTTGAAAGCTCTCCTTTTCCCTACTGGATCTTCGAATTGGATGTGATTATTTATGGTATCAGATTTACATGCAATTACATCATGCATTGAGTCACGAGATTATACCTTTCTCGATTGCACATGGAGTAATCTACAGGTCTAGATTATTGGGATGTGATCCATTTCCTCGAAGTTCTTCGACTGTGTGGGTGTCTCGGAACTTTGGAACTTGGAACTCCCTTCTGCACTCTCTTGAAGAACGACGTCTCTCTTCTCTCTAAAGTGAGATTAGGTTTTGAGAATCTCCTCCTCCTTATTTATAGGAGGAGATAGGCGCCACTTTTCCTTGTCCACTAAGTCACGGGCTTTTAATTAATAAAGCCCGGTTTAGTTAATAATTACTGGAACAAATTCTAATTAAATATAATTAGGATTAATCCTAATTATTATAAGGAAAATATTATATGTAAATATTAAATTAATTATCTAATTCCTCAATTAAGAATAAATCTTAATTAATTAGATATTGATATTTTTCATATTACATATTTAACCAGAGTGCAATTATTGAGCCCAGATGGACACCAAAAAGAGAAATAGGCGCCACCTACATCACTGTAGACGCCACATTATGGGCTCAAGCCCATAATGCATATTTTCAGTCCAAAACTGATATCCCTCAATAATACCTTGAATTTCTTTCCTGAAGAGCTCTTAGGCCATCCCAGGGATTTATGTACCAGACAGAGTTTAGCCTTACCTAATGAAATAATTTCATGATCAACCCAGAACATTTATTTCATTAGAGCTGTGACACATTCCACTAAAGAGTCACAACTGAATCACCGCTCTGTCTCAATTTGTAGATTGGGGCTGATACTTTATTTAGAGCTGTCCCCGTGTTTAATGACTCCGATATCCATTAATTAATTAGAGCTCCTCTGACTGCTCATAATTAATTAATATCTTATTTTCCTCAAGTAGTACCCATTCACCCCTTATTATTATACCTGAACTTAACCAACATGCATGACTTGGTATAATAAACCTTGTGAACTCCCTGAGGGGATATCTCTCAACCTAATACGGACACGGTCTCTCGATACAACTAATTAGACATACTATG
Source organism: Mentha longifolia (assembly GCA_001642375.2). Taxonomy (NCBI): domain Eukaryota; kingdom Viridiplantae; phylum Streptophyta; class Magnoliopsida; order Lamiales; family Lamiaceae; genus Mentha; species Mentha longifolia. Next base: position 32,615,049 of record CM038111.1, read on the forward strand.
TACCCTCATGTTACCCAAGAGGCAAGTTATCAGGGATGCTGCGATAGACCCTTATCTTGCAAATCAAAGTAACAATGAACAACACATATATATCTAATAGCCTATTGAGATTAAGATCATATCTTTAAATGCCGAGATCTCTAGTTCTTCACCTATTGCTAGGGCCAGTATCAGAAGAACCTTATCTCACTCGATCCTGTCAATACGTTCCACCGTACCAACATAACTAGCGACTGACACCCGCCACTACCATTATATTGCAGTCTAAACTAATAGCTTTCCCGAGCTATCTTGAATATGCCACTGTTTATATCTCATAATTATTATCGAACGCTGTGTGATCTCCTCGACACCTGAGCCGTCCACGTGTTCTAAAATATGAGATATATGGCTTATTCTTATTAATATATTTATTCAGATAGGTGATTGTAATCAGTGGAATACATGTCGTATATACTAAAACACGTTTTTTCTTTAGCTATACACAACAACCCCAACAATTTGATAGATCAATTGTCCCCTTGTTGTCACAGAATAACTTGAAAGAAGTGGACTCAATTCCATAATCATTCAGCATTCTGTTCATCTAGATCAATTGAGTACAAGCTGTATCCGCTGCTATATATTCTGACTCTGTTGAAGATAGAGACACACAGTTATGTTTCTTACTATACCAAGAAATAAGATTCTCTCCTAGATAGAAACATCCACCGGTAGTGCTTCTTCTATCATGTTGATCTCCAGCCCAATCTGCATCAGAATATCCAATTAGCCGATTCGGGCTTCCATTTGCAAACCATAAACCCAATCTGTTGGTTCCTTTGACATATTTGAGAATTCTTTTAACAACATTAAGATGACTCTCCTTAGGATTAGCTTGAAACCTAGAACAGACTCTGACACTGTAGCTTAAGTCTGGTCTAGTTGCAGTGAGATACATTAAGCTACCCACCATGCTTCTGTATAAAGACTGATCGATAGAGTCTCCTCCCTCATTAGTAACAAGTTTTACTGAGGTACTCATGGGCGTTCTCCTGGTCTTAGCCTTATCTAGACCAAACATCTTAACAAGATTTTAAGCATATTTTGTTTGACACACAAAGATACCTTCTAGCTTCTGTGTTACTTGCAGTCCCAGAAAGTAGTATAGACTGTCAAACATGCTCATCTTGAACTTTTGTGTCATGATGGCTACAAACTCATTAACTAGAGACTTATCTCTTGAACCAAAAATTAGATCATCTACATAGATTTGTACGAGGAGAATATCTTTCTTTCCCTTCTTGATCAATAATGTTTTGTTAGCATTGCCTCAAACATATCCTTTGGTCAGCATATACTTAGATAAGGTTTCATACCAAGCTCTAGGTGCTTGCTTAAGACCATATAGTGCTTTCTTCAGCCTGTAAACATGATTAGGAAATTTGGGATCTTCAAAACCTTTGGGTTGTCTAACATAGACTTCTTCCTTGAGATCTCCATTTAGAAAGGCACTTTGAACATCCATTTGATACAATTGAAATCCCAAATAGCAAGACATTCCTAGTAGAAATCTAACAGATTCAAGACGTGTGACTGGGGCAAATGTTTCACCATAGTCAACTCCTTTCTGAGTGTATCCCTGAGCTACTAGTCTTGCCTTATTTATAGTAATGTCTCCCTTCTCATCATTCTTGTTCTTAAAGATCCACTTGGTGCCAATGAGGTTGGCATTCTCTGGCAAGGTAATCAAGTACCAAACCTTACAACATTCAAACTGTAACAGTTCTTGCTGCATGGCAGCAATCCAATTCTCATCCTTGAATGCTTCTTCAACATTCTTTGGTACAATCTTTGATACATAGCACTCTGGCAATATTGGCAGCCAATTTTTTGTAGTCCATTTTGACTCCTCGAGTTCTAATACCCTCATTCACCTCACCAATTATGTCATTTGGTGAATGATTCTTTTGAACTTTTTTTTCCAGTCCTTTTTCCCTCCTCTGTTTTTGACTCAGTATGATTAGCTTCGGTTTCTGAATCCTCTTTCTTTACTGAGGGCGAGGATTGAGAGACAGGCTGTGAGACTGGTTCCACAAAATCTGCTTCTTTAGTTTCAGTTTCAAGACAGTCTTCAAACCTCACATTGAATGATTCCATGATTACGCCAGTTATCTTGTTGAGAACTCTGTAGGCTACACTATCTCATGAATAACCCAGAAATATGCCTTCAACTCCTTTATCATCAAGTTTCTTCTTCTAGACATGATCATTTAAGATGTAGCATCTAGATCCAAAGACATGTAGATGCTTCACAGTAGGCTTCCTTCCCTTCCAGATATCATAGGGTGTAGTCTGAGTTTTAGGATGCAGATACACTCTGTTTCTGATGTAGCATGCCGTATTGAATGCCTTAGCCCAAAATTTGTTTGGCAATCCACAAGCAATCAACATAGCTCGAGCCATGTCTTAAAGAGTCCTATTCTTTCGTTCAGCCACCCCATTCTGTTGCGGTGTACCAGGAGCAGAATACTCATGAAAGATGCCTTTCTCTCCATAAAACATCTTGAACACATCATTTTTAAACTCAGTTCCATTACCAGTTCTGATCCGTTTGATTTTTCGTCCCTTCTCTACTTCAATTTGCAAGCACAAGACTTTGAGAAACACAAACACTTCAGACTTTTCCCTGATAAATTTTGTTTCACCTAAAAAGTACTAGCAATAGGACTAGGTCTATTGTAGTACTAGTAAGATGAACCCTAAGTCGAATCTCGAGGAAAGCTTAACATGGAAACCAATTGTGTGTTTATCTACCCTAAGAAAGTAAGTAAAAACAGGGGTTTTGGATTTTTGATTAAGTCCTAGGCTTTAAAATAAAAGAAAGCAATTAAAATTAATCTAGGCTTAGAAACAATTAAAATCAAATAATCAAATAAAAGCAATTAAACTTAAACTTAATTTAAAACTAAATTGAAAGCAATAAATCTACCTAGGCAAGAATGAAAAAGAAAGCAATAAAGAAAGCAAATAAAACTACACTAGTGCAAAGAAACCTAGACATGCTTATAAAATTAAATCTAAGGAAATCAAGTAAACTTTGAATTTTGAAAATAAATAAGAAAAACAAAGATCATAAAAAGCACTTAAAGATGAATCTAAGAATTTAAACTAAATTTACTAAATACTAGACGAACAAAGAACGAAGAACGAATGAAGAACTAAAGAGAAAAGAACTTGAATTAAAACTTTCAAAACTCAAATTCTTGATCATAAATTCTTCTAAGCTAATCTCCAACTAAAACTAATGTTTCAAAAGCTAAAAACTAGGTAGAAAGGTGTCTCTCACGTTCACAATAGTTTACATATATATAGATCTCAAAAAGCTACTCAAATAAGGAAAATAACATAACAAGTCGGCCCGGCCCAGCGGCCTGCTGGGAACCTCTCTCGCGATTTCTTTTTAACTGGTGGGCCTAGCGGCCCGCTGGCCTACCTATTCGGCTTTCTTCATCAATTTTCTTCCCTTTCTCTTATCGTTTCTCCTTTTCTTCAATGAGCTTCGATTCATTTCACCCTTCTTCACTTGGCATTCACCATTTCATCTCAAAACATCAAAAAATGCCCTCTCTTTGATCTTTCGAACCATTCTCCTTTCAACCCCAACTTCACCTAAAACATAAGAAAATAAACAAGAAATACGAACAAAAGAAATTAAAATTGACTCACAAAGCACTAGAAAATTCACATATAAACACACTAATCAAATCCCCCACATTTAATCATTTGCTTGTCCTCAAGCAAACTATACTCAAGATATGATATAAAGCGATGAATTACGAAGTGACAATGCATTAGGCTTCAGTATTTCCTACAAAGCATAAAAGTGAAACATGCAACTTCCCAACAAACTTTTCATAGCAAACTTCAACATTTAGCCTCTTTGAACAAGAATCCTCACAACATGGAAATTATATAAGTAAACCCTCATCTCTCAAGTGTATACGTAGGAAAATAAATCACTCAATTCAAGACAAACACAATGCCTACCATAAGCTTGCAAATCGTCTTACCTCTGAAATTGTTCAATTTGTACTGTGGTTTTTACTTGTTAAATTAGGACTCACTATGTAACCAAACACACAACTAGAACCAATCAAAACACAGAAATTGGTAGCCCAGTTCGGTGAAACTACACCTACATCTGGAGGGAACAATCCCAAGGAAACACTCCACTATCAAGATCCAGAGTTACAAGTATAGCTTACCAAGCATGTTATTGACTCCTCACTCGTCTACTCTCTTCAACAATGGACGTGAAGATAGCACCTCTAAACTAGGTCTACCCAAGTTCACATGCAACGTGCATGTAAACTTTCTCCCGATCAAGCTTATAACTTGCTTGTATAATTAACTCACAAACCCAGTGTTTAAAGCTCACGCAGCACTCGTGTTTTGCCCTAAACAATAACAAAGCTCGGCACCTTTCACAATGTAAGGTTCAAGCATTTATAAGAAAATTAAAGAATCCTATTCTGACTAGGAGACGCGAGATGCTTCCTTGTAGAATAAGATTTGTTTCCTTCTCGAATTCCTTGATGCACACGGACATTGATTAATTAAATAATATCCGAACTTCCTTCCATATATGTAAGATATGCATCGCGATCTTCAGCTCTTGAAAGGAATATCTTCGAAGAAAAACATAAATCCAGCTGTCATGTATATTTTTTTTCCACCAGCTGGACATAGGATGGGTTCTACTTGAAGTGAAACAAACTCTGTAACATAAAAACTTGCACAGCGGATTTCTCAACTTAGTTTCACTTTTACTACATAAATCAGCCAATATATATCAAGTGAATTTCACGCATTCACAATCTCCCCCTTTGATATTTATGTAGTTAAACACCCTTTTGAACCTGTTCCCCCTTGCTTAAAGAAATCATGCTTAAATTAAGTCGATAAGGAGCGCACCCACAATACCAAACTTAATGCATGATAATAAGCAATATAAAGTTACAGAAATAAACTAAAACAAACTCTGAAACATAAAACCCATAAAAAGCATAATCGAACCAGAAATCCATCTCTTGCAACCAGCAGCAAAATAACTCCCCCTGAGTTTAAGCCAAAAAAGAAAAGAGAAAAAAACTTCAACAGCACCATCAGAGTAGTTTCATCAAAGCTTCACTTCACTTCACTTTATTTTTCTCACTTTATTTTTCTCCCCCTTGTTTGACACAGTAAATGCCAAACTCAATACTTATCAGCTGCATCATCAGTTGCATTATCAGAACTTTTCTCCACTATCAGATCCTCATCAGGTTGTTCGCTGCCAGAAATCTGCACCATTATCCTGCACTTCATTGCCCTCATCATCTTTAGCTTCAGATGGACCTACATTTTCATCCAAGTCAAGCCGCTATCCTTGAAATTCTCATAGTAGAGCTGCAATCTCATTCCTCTCAGTTGTGCTCTCCATGATCAATTTGGTTAATCTGGTGTGCTGCTTCTTCAACTACATAAGAACACGACCAGATAACTGAGCCATTTTTGAAGAAATAGAGTCATAATCTGTAACCAGCTTGTCAGCTAGTTTCTTCCTTCTACCACCAACAGGCTTAGACAGATCATTGACATGGATCATCTCATCAAACAGCTTGGCATTGAAAACTATATTCTTAGGAGCATCAGTATAAACATCTTCAGCAGTAATCACATTTAACTTCTGAGAGATAATGTCGCATATCAGTCCAGGGAAAACAATTGGCTTCTTGCAAGGATTCTACTCAACATGTTCCTTGAGCATAGACAAAACCAACTTCCAAAAATCAATAGGTCTTTTCTCACCTATTCTGAAAAACACTACTCCCATAGCCTTGTTCACCGAAGACTTGTGTCCACTAGGATACCAGTTCCTTATCAAAATCTTGTGAAACACAACATACTTCATTGACAAAACTGAACTTGGAAAAAGATTTCTAGAATCCCAACTAGAATAAACCCCTCCAGTGATCTTTTTGGCAATCTCATCATAATCAACTTCATCATCCTCAACTACGTCAGAAGTTCTACCCAAATATTCATTGACTATAGCCGGAGAAAATTCAAACTCACTCCCCCTCACAAATGCCTTATATTTATCATCAGACAATTCATCAAACATATCCACACTAAGATTTGTATAAAACTCATATAACAAATCAGGAACAAACTTCCTAGCAGGTATCACTGTCTGTTCTAATTTAGCATACTCAATAAAATCCCACAATCCATAAGAAACCAATTCATCTTTACTAGCACGACATTCCTCAATCACATTCTTCCCACGATTCAAAGCCCAAAAGCTCTTATAGTAAGACGACCTAAACTGACACACATAAGTACTCTTACGCTGTTCTCTAATTGGAGAGGCGGAATTACCTGATTCTTGAGGCAAATAGTTGGTTGCATCACTATCAGGACTCTCAGATTCAACATCAACAAGATACGGTTCTTTCCTCGCTTTCTTTCCATGAGTTTGCTTTAAGGGCACTGCCTTCCTCTTCTTCTTCTCAGGAATACTTTTCTTTTCCATAGCAGCTGTTTGCTTAGCCTTTTGCAGCCGGGTTTGTTGTTTAGTGTATTTTTGTGTGGTTTTTATAGTTTATTGTTAGTTTGTTTTCATATGTTTTGTTCGTTTTTACATATTTATTTTGTGTGTTTTAGTCAAAGTTGGATTCGTGAGGACTTTTGGAAGAGAATGAAGAAAAGGAGCAAAAGATTGAAGAAATGAGTGAAATGTGAAGATCAAATTTGGATGATATAAAAGCATAACATCAAAGCATAACATCGAAGAGGGGTTCGATAGGAGCACGTAGGAAAAAATGGAGGTCGATTCTGAGTTCGGACGAGGGAGATACGGCCGAAACAAAAAAAGTCGCGCACAGCGGACTGCAGCTCGGACTTGGCGACCACCAAGGGAGGTGAGCGCCCGCTCAGTCCGACGAATTTGAGAGATTGTTTCCTTCTTTTACTAGGTTTTTGGTATCCTATATATATGTAACCTTTGGGGAATGAAAATACAACTTCTCCTCTCTTATTTTTTAGCCTTTAAAACTCTAGATTAGTTTTGATTAGCTTTTAGATAATTGCTTTCAAGATTATAGCTTTAGATTCAAGTTTTAATTCAAGATTTATTCAAGTTCTTTGTTCTTTCTTTCGTCTTCGATTCGTAAGTTTAATTTGTGCTCTTAGATTAATTTTACTTGCTTTCTTTACTTGCTTTGGTTAATTGCTTTCATTAGTTTAGATTAATTTGCTAAGATTAGATTAAATTGCTTTCTAGTTTCTTAGTTTTGTTTTCAAGCATGTTAAGATTTGTTTGCTCTAGCTTAGATTTAATTGCTTTCTTTTCAATTCATGCCTAGATAGATTTATTGCTTTCCTCTTAGTTTAATTCTTTCTCCCGTGTGATAGACGGGAGTTCTTTTATTTGCTCTTGATTGCTTTCTTTAATTTCAAGTCTAGGTTAGATTTATTTGCTTTCTTTTAATTAAGCCTAAGATTTAATAATTAAACCAAAAATCCTTAAATATTTACAGTAAAACCTCTAAAAAGAATACTCTATTAAGGAATAAACTCTCTTTAGGAATAAAAATTCATGGTCCCAACTTGGGACCAATTATAATTTGGAATAAACTCCATATTGTCATAATTCATATTTTTTCAAGTCCCAACATAAAGAAATACACCTCCATTTAGGAATAAATCATAATAATATATATAATTTTACAATAGATTTAAGTTGATTTAAAATACTTGTTCAAGATTGATTGTGACAATGATTTAATCTTTTGTGTTGTAACCTTATCCTTCAACTTGCGTGTGCGCATTAGCTCGTCCACATGACCACCTTCTTGTTGAACCCAAAACATTTCCAACTTGTCGAGTAAGCTTAAAGCTTCTTCACATGAAACTTTTTGTACTTCTATGCTATCATCCTCTGGATTATTTTCCTCATTTTCTTGCCTAATTCCTTCAATAATTTCTTCATCCGTTAAAGCATAAACAATTTGTTGCTCATTTGGATGATTAAGGAAAATATCCATCTCCATCTCGTTGGTGTAGTGAAGATCTTTTACCTGTATCTACTAATTATACCATTATATAATATACATGCATTAAAAAAAAAAAAAAAACCTTATAACTCTATTTAGGAATAACCCCCATTTAGGAATATTTTTTTGTGGTCCCAAGGATATGACTATAGAGAGGTTTTACTGTATTTGCTTTTGTAGAGTATTTAGTGTGTGTGTTTCATACGATTAATCCCCCTGCTAAGTCTTCCTTGAGATTCGACATTGGGTTAACTTACTAGTTCTACGATAGGCCTAGTTCTATTGCTAGCACTTTTAGGTAAAACATTTGTCGAGGAATCAGCCTTGGCTTAACATTTTTGCGAGTTGCCTTCTTAATTCGACCGCCTTTCTTCATTGGGGGTTCAATTATGGGAGTCATCCCCTTTGGAACTCCAGTAGGATTTGCCTCTTCCTCAATGTTGGGGAAGACAGGAATAGTTTCAGGAATCTTTGCATTCGAACCAGTTTTGTTTTTCATTGCATCAAATAGAAGTTTCTTCTTCACCGGTTGCTTCGTTTTCAGCTTTGCAATTTTTGCCCTAGATGCTTCAAATTGCTGGGCAAGTGGGATACTCACTGAATCAGTCTGCTTGCTTGGAGGGTTGTTCATGGCTTATTCGAAGGAATCATCAGAATCTTTAGAATCATCTAAAGAATAGTCGACTACCTGTTCCTTCCCTTCTCGATGAGAAATTTCAGCTTCATCTCCATCCTTTGAGATCTTACCAGCTTCATTGTGTTGAGTAGTCAAATCATTGTGAGACATTTTGAGAGATATGTTAAGTGACGGCCAAATCAGAGATAGAAGTAGTAGGAATTTTGCTAGGGTTTCTCCGATTGCAATGAGTATTGTGAGAGAAGTAAAGGGATAAACTCAAATCTATAAGAAATAAGGTTGCAGAAAAACTCTTCTGCATGAAGGACTCTTCATATTCAAAAAGATTTTTGAATTTCATTTAATCCTTGTCTGCCACATCATCATCAGACCGTTGAAGAAGTCACCACTTTATTAGCTCCGCAGTCTCAGAACTTGTTCCACCAAAACTGAGACTCAACCACAAACTCATATACTCATAAAAATCAAAAATTCAAACAATTCATCTGACCAGCAATCAATGAATGCATAATCCTAAAGATCCACGGAGAAACTCAAACTTTGTACTATCCAAAGGTTTAGTGAATATATCAGATAATTGAGTGGTGGGAGAGATATGCTCCAGTAAAAAATGATCCTTCTTCTACCAAATCTCTGATGAAGTGATGTCTGATGGCTATATGTTTAGCCTTAGAATGACTCACCGGGTTTTTAGAAAGATCAATTGCACCCTTGTTATCACAAAACAGCTTGTAACTCTTAGCATCAATCCCATAATTATTAAGCATCTTTTTTCATCCAAATAAGTTGAGTACAAGCACTCCCAGCTGCAATATACTCAGCCTCGGTTGAAGACAATGAAACACTATTCTGCTTCTTGGTGTGCCAGGATATTAAATTTTCTCCCATGTAGAAACACCCTCCAGTAGTGCTTCTTCGATCATTCAAATTACCAGCCTAATCTGCATCACTATATCCAACCAGTTCCATAGAGCTTCCATTAGCAAACCAAAGACCTAGCTTGCTGGTTCCTTTCACATATTTGATGATATTCTTGACTGCTGACAAGTGACTTTCCTTCGGGTTGGACTGAAACCTGGAATAAACTCCAACACTGTATGCAATGTCTGGCCTACTTGCAGTCAGATACATTGACTTCCTATCATACTTCTGTAGAGTGACTGATCTACAGGCTATCCTTCTCTTTCAGCAGTTAACTTGCAGGTAGTACTCATAGGAGTTCTCCTACTTTTAGCACATGTGAGACCAAATTTCCTAACCAAATCCTCTACATACTTGCTTTGAGTGACAAAAATCCCATCATCAAACTAAGTAACCTACAGTCCTAAGAAGAACTTCAAGTCTCCAAACATGTTCATATCAAATTTGTTGGTCATTATACTGATAAATTCATCAACCAAGGCTTTAGACAGAGACCCAAATATAAGATCATCAACATACACATGAACAAGAATGATATATCATTTATCTTTCTTGATAAACAAGGTCTTGTCAGCATTTCCACGCACATATCCTTGAGTGGAGATATTTTGACAAAGTGATGTACCATGCTCGTGGAGCTTGCTTCAACCCATACAGTGCCTTCCTCAATCTGTAGACATGATTAGGTTTCTCTGGATCCTCAAATCCCTTTGGTTGCTTTACATACACTTTTTCTGGTAAATCTCCATTCAAGAAAGCTGATTTGACATCCATCTGATATAGTTTGAAGCCCATGCTGCAAGCCATACCCATTAAAAACCTAACAGACTCTAATCTTGTAACAGGGGCAAAGGTTTCACCATAGTCAATCCCTTCCTCTTGAGAGTACCCTTGAGCAGCCAACCGTGCCTTATTCCTTATGATGTTGCCATGTTTATCAGACTTATTCCGAAAGATCCACTTAGTTCCTATGACATTTGCACCTTCAAGTAACATAGTCTAGTACCAGAACTTGCATCTTTCGAACTGAAGCAGTTCTTCTTGCATAGCAGCAATCCATCGCTCGTCTTTGAATGCCTCAACAACATTCTTGGGCTCTAAATGAGACACAAAACAGACCTTAGCAATATAGGAAGTAAGCTTCTTGAAATCTACTTGCACTTTCCTAGTTTGAATTCCATCACTTAGATTTCCAATGATGTTTTCAGCTGAGTGATTCTTTGATGTTCTGGATTCTCGCCTTGTGGAAATCTCCTCTCTAGATTGATCTACAGACTCTCCTTCAGTAGTTTCACTCATAGCTTTCTCGGTTTCAACAGGTAATGAGTCCAACTGTGAGACCTGATTCACAACGTCTTCTTCTTCTGAGTGAACAGAAATTCCATCATCAAATACAACATTAATGGATTCTACAACCATACCCGATTTCTTATTGTAGACTCTGAAGGCCTTGTTGTTCTTCGAATAACCAAGAAACATAGCCTCAACCGCTTTGTCATCCAGCTTCCTTCTCTGTTCTCTGTCATTGAGAATGTAGCATGTTGATCCAAAAATATGAAGATGCTTTACACTAGGCTTCCTTCCTCTCCATATCTCATAGGGTGTAGCTTGAGTCTTTGGTCTCAAGTATACTCTATTACAAAGATAACAAGCAGTGTTGAATGCTTCAGCCTAAAATCTGTCAGCCACATCTTTGGCTCTCATCATTGTCTTGGCCATTTCATGAAGCATTTTGTTAGTCCTTTCAACAACTCCATTTTGTTGAGGAGTTATGGGTGCAGAAAACTGATGCATAATCCCTCTCTCATTGCAGAATTCTTCAAATCTTGTACCCTTGAACTCACCACCATTATCACTCCTAACTGAAATGATTCTTTTATTCTGTTGCACCTCCATCCTTAAGCAAAGAACTTTGAACACTTGGAATGCCTCTGATTTTTCTCGCAAAAAATCAACCTAGGTAAATCTTGAGAAATCATCGACACACACGAACACATACTTCTTTCCTCCAATGCTCTCAATATGAAGTGGTCCCATAAGATCAATGTGAAGTAATTCCAAAAATCCTTCAGTGGTGATTCTCCTTACTCTGGAGTGCTGCTCTCTAGTTTGTTTACAGAGCTGACAAGGTCCACATAACTCCAACTTCTCAAATTTCAGATTAGGAAGCCCTTTGATGGCATTAATGCTTAACAGCTTCTGGATGTTCTTGTAGTGAGTATGACCAAGTTTTTGATGCCATGTTTCACTTGGATTGAGACTAACTATATGGCAAGTCACAGGAAGTGTCACTATATAACAATTATCGGCTGACCTTTTAGCAACTATGTACTCCTTTCCTCCATCTAAAATCACACACTTCTTTACTCCAAACTTGACATTTAAACCCTTGTCACATAGTTGACTTATACTGATCAAGTTGGCAGTTAACCTTCCACCAACATAACTCTATCAAGTGCAGGCATCCCAGGAATGTTTAGAGTACCTATACCTTTGATCTTTCCTCTAGCACCATCACCGAATACCACCGTGTCTTCTGCACACTTTTGTATTCTTACAAGAAGATTTTTCTTTCCAGTCATATGTCTAGAATAGCCACTATCAATATACCAAGCGTTTCCAACTCTAGCACCATTGCTTGACACGACTACGAAGCCTTTCTTCATACCTCCTCTCGGTCTGTACTCGTCTCCCAAAAACCTCCTTTTTTCACCAAGATAGAACCTGCAGTAAGGACGAATGTGTCTAGGTCTCTGACAATAGTGACAGATTGGTATGAAGTTCTTCTTTTGAGTAACAACATCATGGGTTTGATGTCTCATCTCATGATTTCTCTTGATTTCAGTTGATTTCTTCTCATGAACAAATCTTAGTCCAATCCTATCAGCTTGATAGCCAACTTTTACTCCATCATATCCCAAACCGGACTTATTTATGTCAGATTTACCTTGCCTCAGGATTTCATCCAACACTTTGGTTCTGCTGTTTAGTGACCTCACCAGTTTGTTGAGATAAGCTAGCTCTTTGTGTTTACTACTTAGTTCTTCCTGAAGCTTTTCAACTTGAATCACCAATCCTTCCTTTTCCATAGTAACAAGCATGAGTTGCTTCGAGAGAGATTGATTGAGATTAATTACTTGATCACACATTTCTTTCATCAGATTGATTCTTAATGACAGTTCCAGAGCCTCCTTTCCTTCATCATGGGCTTCACCAAGTGGATCAACTTCTGAGACTAGATCTGACTTCAGTGCTTCATCTTGTTTGTGTAACTATAGCTACATTACCTACATAGCTATCTCCTTGAACATCTTCTCCGTCATCCTCTTCCACATCATCATTGTTGTGTGATGCATGAAAGGCCTTCTTACTCACCTTCTGATACTTGAAAAGATTAGCACATTCACTCTTTATATGACCATAGCCTTCACACTCATAGCATTTAGGCCCTTTGTCCGAAGCTTCCTTTGTTTTAGGCTTGTTCTTTTCCTTTTGAGCAATAGGAGAAGATTCCTCAAACTTTTTTCCCTTGTTAAACATCTTAAATTTCCTTGTCAGTAGAGCCATATTTTCAGCTATATCCTGCAGATCAGGATTCACTTCTTCCTCTGATTTAGAAGCCTTGAATGCTAGATTTTTCTTCTTTGCTGATTTGTTATCACGCAAACCCATTTCAAATATGAGAAGTATGCTAAATAGATCACTTGAGCTGTAGTGATCTAAATCTCTAGCTTCTTCTATCGCAGCCACCTTTAATCAAATCTTTCTGGAAGAGATCTCAATATTTTTCTCACCCTTTTCCTTTCAGGATAGTGTTCTCCCAGAAGAGACATCTCATTCAGTATAGTCTGGAACTTGGCTTGAAAATCCGATATCTGTTCATCTTCTTCCATGCGTAACATCTCAAGTTGAGTGGTTAACTGTTGTAGCCTCTGACTTTTGACTCGTGCATTTCCCTCAAAAGTGTTTTTGAGAGCTACCCATGCTGCTTGGGCTGTTTCACAAGTAGATATAAGAGCAAATATCTCTACAGTCACAGCACTTTGAATAGCATTGATGGCCTTGGCATTCAAACTCGAAAGTTTGAGTTCATCACCATTCCACTTGTCACGAGCTTTTGGAACTCCCTTGTCATCCACTGGAGTAGTCCATCCATTCTCCATAGCTGTCCAAGCACCCTCATCAATAGTTTTAATAAACGCAGTTATTTTCACCTTCCAGTATCCATAGTTTATTCCATCAAATAATGGTGGTCGCGTACTGGACCCTCCTTCCTTAATACCAGACATAGTTAACTCTAGCGTAAATAACCACAGATAAATCTTCCCTGGATCTAAACACCTGCAACTTAGGTGACCTGCTCTTGGTACCAATTGAAATTGTTCAATTTGTACTGTGGTTTTACTTGTTAAATTAAGACTAACTATGTAACCAAACACACAACTAGAACCAATCAAAACACAGAAATTGGTAACCCAGTTCGGTGAAACTACACTACACGTCTGGAGGGAACAATCCCAAGAAAACACTCCACTATCAAAAGATTCAGAGTTATAAGTATAGCTTACCAAGCATGCTATTGACTCCTCACTCGTCTACTCTCTTCAACAATGGACGTGAAAATATCACCTCTAAACTAGGTCTACCCAAGTTCACACGCAACGTGCAAGTAAACTTTTTCCCGATCAAGCTTATAACTTGCTTGTACAATTAACTCACAAACCCAGTGTTTAAAGCTCACGCATCACTCGTGTTTTGCCCTAAACAATAACAAAGCTCGACACCTTTCACAATGTAAGGTTCAAGTATTTATAAGAAAATTAAAGAATCATATTCTGACTAGGAGACGCGAGATGCTTCCTTGTAGAATAAGATTTGTTTCCTTCTCGAATTCCTTGATGCACACGGACATTGATTAATTAAATAATATCCGAACTTCTTTCCATATCTGTAAGATATGCATCACGATCTTCAGTTCTTGAAAGGAATATCTTCGAAGAAAAACATAAATCCAGCTGTCATGTATATCTTCTCCGCCAGCTAGACATAAGACAGGTTCTACATGAAGTGAAACAAACTCTGTAACATAAAAACTTGCACAACGGATTTCTCAACTTAGTTTCACTTTTACTACATAAATCAGCCAATATATATCAAGTGAATTTCACGCATTCACAACCTCTCCATTGCTTAAATGTGTACTCAAAACAAAGATCAAAAAGGACTTATTATTGGTTGTAATGTAGGCTCTTTGGTAGGTGAGGAATTTTTGGCTAAAGTGAGTTAATCCCAAATGTTTCAATTCACTCAACTCTCTTTTTCTTTTCAACAACTCTTGATCCCCCCACACTACTTCAAACCATGGCAAAAACTTCAAATTCATCACCAAACTTCTTTCAAAAACTCTATTTTACTTCCTACTCATTTATGCTCTTATTCATTCATTTATTTATTTATTTTATTCTCTCTCTTCTTTTTTTTACATATATATAGAGCTTATATGAGTAGGAGGTTCTAACTTCTCAATCCAATTTCCTAATCCTTTTCTTCTCTTTTTCAAAAGATTTTTCCAACAACACACTCCCAATCCAAACCAAAACTCAATCCCAACGTTAATTCCTTACCCAAGGCTTTCCAAAGAAATTAGATCTAAGTAATAGATCTCCAAGGCTCAAAGGGGCTAACTAGGATTTTAATGTTTCAAATTTGGACAAGGTAAAAAGGAAAGAAAAGGCTATGAAAGATGGCCTAGAATCATTTCTTCATTTTTAAGCACACGATGCAATCTCGAGGGAGAAACCAAGGCAAGTTCTAGAGACAATTATGCATGCTTGAACATTCACACACAAGAAATGAATTTGACTATCATCATGCATTTAGTCAAGGCTCAAAATCTCACAACATAGGGTAAAGAGGTGATTCATATTCGTGGAGGCTAAAGTCTACATTTACCAATCAAATCTATCGAGTCCTAACATGCTCACAAGTAAGTTTTCAATTAAAACATGCAATCATCATTAGCCTCATCATCACAACAAAACTCATGCTTGACCAATCCATATAGATATTGACAAACTCACAAAAGGTTAAGCAAACAAATCACAAATAAATCCTAACACAAAATTTCTCAAAATTTCTACACCTCGCCCCCACACTTAAATGCATGCAATGTCCCCATTGCAACAAAAGTAAAGAGAAAGGGATGAGAAAGCTTCACTAATGACGACACAATTCGGCAATCAAGCTTCAAATCCTCAAAGGACCCCATAAGCAAGTTACCTACACAAACAAAAATTAAGAAAACCAAGCATAATACCTACTAAAGAAAATAAAATAAATTAAAAGAAACAAAAAGAAAAACTAACTTACCAAACTTACCAAAACTAAAAAGGTGGGTTGGAGGGATCGGAAGATAAAGCCCAAGGAGTACCGGCCCAAGGATTCGTCTCGGTGCGAGGAGTGAGGTTGCAGCTTTTGGGGTTTAAAAACCCGCTAGTTCTGATTTTGACCAGGTCCAGCGGCCCGCTGGACCTGACTCTCACATTTTTGTTTGCAATTTCTCCCAGTGTCCCGCTGCCTCCTCTCAGCGACCCGCTCGGGCCCAGCGGTCCGCTGGCCCGAGCTCTCGAGATTCCGCTAAATTTTTTTTTAATATATTCCTACAAAACAAATAATAAAAATTAGTAAAGATAAAGAAAATAAAATCAAAAGAAAAATCAAGAAAATGAACGAAACGTGGGTTGCCTCCCACGAAGCGCTTGTTTAACGTCATTAGCTCGACAGAGAAATTTATCAACCAAATCCCGTTGCAGCTAGCAACGTATCGAATCCTATGGTCTCTTTGGTAGCCTTCACGAGCCCGAAAAATTTATCGACCACCCTCGATCCATGTTTGAGCTTTTTTGCCACTTTGGCTTGAAAATCTAGGATTGGCTCATCTTCAATACTCGTCTCCCCCACACTAATTTGAGGCTCCACATCAAACATCACTTGAGCTTGCAAATTTGGCAAAGGCTCCTCTATATGAACTTCATCCTCCTCTACTTCCTTCAAATTATTCAAAAATTCTTCTATGATGGCCTCTTCTTCATCCACACAACTAAAAAACTCTTCTTCAATGAGCTCTTCTTCTTGAATTTTGGCTTGCAAGGCCTGCACAACACTTCCCTCATCCAAATCGTTAGGAGTATGAACATAAGAACATTTATGGATAAAAAAAGTAGAAGTTGGGGGTGACTCTTCAAAAACCGAAAATGTTACCGAACCTCCCTCACCAGCCATACTCAACGTGCCAGAAGCAACATCAATACGGGTTTGCGTAGTAGCCATGAACGGTCGTCCCAACAAGAGAAGGTGACCTTTCGTACTCCTAGCTCCACGTCCCTCATCAAGCACTACAAAATCACCAAGAACTCGAATGCGACAATTATAGCAACATCTTCTGCAATTCCCAATGGACAACTCAAAGTACCATCTGCAAACTCTATTCGAATGTTAGTCGTCTTGAGGTTCTTTGAAATCATCTTCTCAAAAATAGAATGTGGCATCAAGTTCACTACTGCCCCTAAGTTCGTCATTCCCGAGACATTCTCACTGTTATCCAAAGTAACATTCAAATCGAAACTTCCAGGATCACCTCATTTGGGAAACGATTTGAGATGACAAACAGGCTTGTGATCCTTCTTTTCCTTCTTCACCCTACTCGGAAAAGGAATAGGCGGAACATAAGGATTTGGAGATTTATGGAGTTGAGACTCTAAATTAGACTTTAAAACAGTCTTCCTGCTGGAATCATTCAAGTCCAGCGGCCCGCTGGGAAGTGCTCTAGGGAAAAAAAAATTCGGGGGACCAGCGGCCCGCTGAGAAGTGCTCTCAGGAATTTCAACTTTGTTGTCGAAAATCTTCCTATTTTTCAACTCCGTGATGTCTTGAGCTTGTAGTGGTTGAGGCTCGGAATCAGGCTTTGTTACGGACTGCTCCTCAGAATGCACCAAGTCTCGCAATTGTGAGGGCTGCTCTTCAATTAATTGTGACGATTGAAGTGTGGTAAGGACCGTCACCGCATGAGCTAGATGTGGCTGCAAGCTTTAAGCCGGAAGCTTGCTCGTTTGTATACTCTGCTGAATTTCATTCACTGATCCTGCCATTTGCCCAATGGTATTTTCAAGGCGTTTGATTGTAGCATTCTGAGCATCTCTGTCCAATTTGAACTCTTGGAATTGAGTCCCTCATAGAAAAACTGTTGCAACATTTCGTTCTCAAGCTTGTGGTGTGGGCACTTTTACAGCAATCCTTGGAATCTCTCCCATGCCTCTTGGAATTCCTCATCAGGGACTTAGGAAAAATGCATAATGTTGGACCGGAGCTCAAATTTCTAGGGAAGAACTTGAGCATGAACTTCTCACAGACTGCTCCCCATGTAGCCAGTGAATTGAGTGGAAGGGACCGGTACCATGTTTTTGCTCGATCCTTTAAGGCCAATGGGAAGCACTTCATCCTCAATTGCTCCTCAGTGATTTGTCCAAATGGGAAGTTATGGAAAATTATGCAAAATTCCTCGATGAAGTCCAAGGCATCCTCATTCTCCATGCCATGGAATTCGGGGAGTAGCTTTAAGCTCATGATCCATGTCTGGAGTAGTCAGGGCAATCGCCGATGTAGTGGTGATGACTGTGGGTCTGCCGAGTTGGCAAATTGGAAGCTCTGCCATCTCTTGATCTACTACTATGATCGGCTGTTCCAACGGTTCTTCTCGATTTTCCTCAATTGGCGTTCGAACTACACCAGAACCGTCTTCTAAGTTCTCAAACTCTCCTTGTCCCTTAGGTGCTGAAATTGCTGCTAGAATTTCCTTCTTACAGTGAATGTTATCAATAAAAGGTACCAATGGTTCTCCTTGACTTCGGGTACCTCGCATGCACAACACTCAACAAACAGATTAAACGCACCGACGGGAAGAAAGAAAATCAAGAACAAAGAAATAAAGTATTTTTATTTTATTTTTTAGTCTTTTTTTTTTAATAAAACAAGAAATAAACAAAGAAAATAAAAGCACACATTAATCGCCTAAAGCTTTCCCCGGCAACGGCTCCAAAATTTGTTTCACCTAAAAAGTGCTAGCAATAGGACTAGGTCTATCGTAGTACTAGTAAGATGAACCCTAAGTCGAATTTCGAGGAAAGCTTAATTGGTAAACCAATTGTGTGTTTATCTACCCTAAGAAAGCAAGTAAAAACAGGGGTTTTGGATTTTTGATTAAGTCCTAGGCTTTAAAATAAAATAAAGCAATTAAAATTAATCTAGGCTTAGAAACAATTAAAATCAAATAAACAAATAAAAGCAATTAAACTTAAACTTAATTTAAAACTAAATTGAAAGCAATAAATCTACCTAGGCAAGAATGAAAAGGAAAGCAATAAAGAATGCAAATAAAACTACACTAGTGCAAAGAAACCTAGACATGCTTATAAAATTAAATCTAAGGAAATCAAGTAAACTTTGAATCTTGAAAAATAAATAAGAAAAGCAAAGATCATAAAAAGCACTTAAAGATGAATCTAAGAATTTAAACTAAATTTACTAAATACTAGACGAACAAAGAACGAAGAACAAATGAAGAACTAAAGAGAAAAGAACTTGTATTAAAACTTGCAAAACTCAAATTCTTGATCTTAAATTCTCCTAAGCTAATCTCAAACTAAAACTAATGTTTCAAAAGCTAAAAACTAGGTAGAAAGATGTGTCTCACATTCACAATAGTTTACATATATATAGATCTCAAAAGCTACTCAAATAAGGAAAATAACATAACAAGTCGGCCCGGTCCAGCAGCCCGCTAGGGTCCAGCGGCCCGCTGGGAACCTCTCTCGTGATTTCTTTTTAACTGGCGGGCCCAGCGGCCCGCTGGCCTGCCTATTCGGCTTTCTTCATCAATTTTCTTCCTTTTCTCTTCTCGTTTCTCCTTTTCTTCAATGAGCTTCGATTCCTTTCACCCTTCTTCACTTGGCATTCACCATTTCATCTTAAAACATCCAAAAATGCCCTCTCTTTGATCCTTCGAACCATTCTCCTTTTGACCCCAACTTCACCTAAAACATAAGAAAATAAACAAGAAAGACGAACAAAAGAAACTAAAATTGACTCACAAAGCACTAGAAAATTCACATATAAACACACTAATCAAATTCAACCCAAGTATATCGAGAGTAATCATCAGCACAAACAAAGATATACTTCTTTTTATTTATACTCTCAAGTTGTAATGGCCCCATCAGATCCATGTGAAGAAGATCCAATACTCCACTGGTGGTTATCTTCTTTACTGCCTTATGGGGTTCTTGAGTCTGTTTAGCAATGAGACATGGACCGCACATCCGAATCTGATCATCCTTGATAATTGGAAGTCCCCTTATTGCATTAACTCTAACCAACTTCTGTAGGTTCCTATAGTTGGTATGTCCAAGTTTCTGATGCCAAATCTCTGCAGATGTTAATTTAACAAAATTGCATGTCACAGTAGGTGTTACCAGATAATAATCATTACCAGATCTTTTTTCCACTAGGTATTCAGACTTATCTTCGGTAATGATGCACTGTTTACTATCAAACTTAACATCCAATCCTTCATCACACAGTTGACTGATGCTAATAAGATTAGAAGTTAGTCCTTCAACATACAATACCTTCTTAAGTGGAGGCATACCTAGAACGTTAAGAGTTCCTGATCTAAGAACATTTGATTCAACTCCATCTGTGAAAGTCACTCTATCAGATGATCCGATCTTAAGGTTGATCAAGAAATTCTTATTTCCTGTCATATGCTTCGAGCATCCACTGTCTACATACCAAACATTCCCAACAATAGATTTGTTGTAGGTATGCACTACATAGCCTCGATGAAATTTTCCACGACCTCTTGCTCCAGAACTCTGAGCCGCTTATCTCCTTTTATCTCCCAGATAAAATCTGCAGTAGGGTCTGATGTGACCAGGTCTGTGACAATAGTGACACACAGGAATAAATCTATCAGGATCCCGCTGACTGTCAGACTGAACTCTCTGTTCCATAAATTGTTTCTCATTTCTCTGTCCAGAATTCCCAATGAAGCCTGTAGAAGTGAAAGGAGTGGTCACCACTTTGTTCTTCAATTTTTCACTCATGTTCATGTTCCTGTGAGATGGTTCAGGAATGTCTCTATATGTTGGTTGATGATAACCCTTAGGGTCTTATGTTGCTGGATGAGATTCTCGAATGAAAATAGGTTGTTTCTTCAGATTTTGAGGATTCCTACCCTTGTTGTTGAAACCCAATCCAGAAGTTTCACCAGCAGGTCTTCCTTGTTTGAGTATTTCATCAAGCTGTGCAGTGCCTTGCATCATCTGCATGGTCTGTCGAATTTTCTCTAACTCCTTCTTGGTATTTAGACATTCAGATCTTGTTTCCATCAACTCATGCTCCCGAGTTTGAACAATCAGTACTAGTTCAACATTTTTCTTGGCAAGAGCATCCACTTAATTCATCAATTCTTTGTTGATTTCAGCAACTTCAGCACATTTATCATGGAGAATTCCAGCATTCAACATGAATTCATCATCCTTAGTGAAATTTTCATTCTCCACAATGCTACCGTTATTGGAAGTCTCCAGTCCATAGGCAGACTCAGTGTTTTGCTCAGAGGCATGACCTTCAGATTCTGTTTCAAGCAAGAAAAGATCCGTTTGTAAGTCTGATCTTGAAACAAGTTTTGCAGTATGTGCTTTATACCCGTTCGCTTCTTCATGTTCACTTTCCTCTGTGTCTTCATCAGAGAGAGAGGCCTGATTAGCTCTCTTTTGTTTGCCAGCATTCTTCAGATTAGCACAATCAGCTTGAAAGTGACCATACCCTTCACACTTATAACATTGTTGTCCTTTCCTTCAACTTTTCTCTCTCTTTCTTGACTTATCACTTGTCTTTATGGACGCAGATCCCTCACCCTTGTTGTTTCTTCAGAAGTCTCCCTTTCTGGATCTGTTCCCAAACTTTTTCCTCACCATGAGAGGAAAAGAATCAATCAACTCTTGACATTCATCACGAGTTGAATCTGAATCTTGATTCTCTATACTTGCATTGAAGGCAATGCTTTTCTTGTTGTCTGATTGATGACCCTTTATCGCTACCTCATAAGTCAGAAAAGATCCAACAAGTTCATTAACCGTCAATGTTTCCAAATCTCGAGCCTCCTCTATGGCAGTCACTTTGGTATGAAAGTGTTTTGGTAAAGATCTCAGTATCTTCCTAACCAATTTTTGTTCTGGAATTGGTTCTCCCAATGCACAGAATTCATTTGTGATAACCCGCAGTCTAGTGTTAAACGTTCCTATTTCTTCATCCACATCCATTATGATCAACTCAAACTGAGTAGTTATTTGTTGAAGACATTGCCTTTTAACTCTAGTATTCCCTTCGTACGTGCTCTAGTATTCCCTTCGTACGTGCATTCAAGTATATCCCATGCTTCTTTAGCAGTCTTGCATGTAGATATGATGGCAAAGACTTCCATACTCACCGCTCCTTGAATAGCATTGAGTGATTTCTGATTCATACTTGATGCAGCCAACTCAGTAGCACTCCAATCTGCACGTTTTTCTCAACTCCTATGCAGATTCTTCAATTGATCGAATGTAAAAATCCATTCCTATTTTCCAATAGCCGTAGTTTGACCCATCAAGTACCGGGGGTCTGGCAACCAACCCAAAATCTCTCGATGCCATTGAACCAGAAACAAAAGGATAAGATAATTAAAACGCACAGGATCAAACACCCGTAACTTAGATGACCTGCTCTGGTACCAATTGAAAAATCATCCTATCCCATACTAGCATACTTGTGTTAATCAAAGACAGATCTTGAGACAAGTAATACGAAATGTAACAACAATGAAAGAACACACAGAGTTGGTAACCCAGTTCGGTGATCACACACACCTACGTCTGGGGGGCCATGCCCAAAGGATCAATCCACTAATAAAGTACTCGAGTACAATGGAACTTACACTACAAGGATGACACACCTTGAGATGTCGTGTCACTCTCCAATGTACTTCTATTGTGAATTGAAATCAAGCTCTCCCTAACTTGATCTAGTCTAATCCCCTCAAAGATCTAGACTAATCCTCACACCCTTAAGTTCAGCAGAACTTAGTTTACAAGATCACTTAACCCAACCTAATATGTTCAACAAAAACGAATACTAGTTTGCGTCTTCTACACTTACACTCTCAATTGTTCTCACAATTGCTCATGTATGTAGGTTAACAAATAATAAACTCAGCAGCAGTAAGAAGACGGCTCTTCCACAATATATAAGGTCTCTTGCCAAACCCTAGATCTTGTCTTGTCCTCCAAGATGCATTGATTTCATGTATCTCTTTTTGAAGATATTTTCCTTGTGTTGGTAGGACTCTATTTGGTGAAGTATATCCTCATATCAATCAAAGATTTACGTAGAAAATTTCCTTTTTATCGCCATGCATAAATTCAGAAATTTTCCTTGTGGATATACATGAACTGCTTGCATCCAGCTGGCAAATCCGTCCTTCATTCTTGAGACTAATCGACCCCTTCGTCTCACAGTTTGTCTCACATAAATTAGCCAACACATTTAGCACTAACACATTGTGTAACGCCCTGACTCAAGAAGATTAGGGCGCTACCAAACACAAACGAAGAAAGAAGAAACACGAAAAAGGGATGCCAAGAATAACTTATTTAATACTATAAATCCTGCTCGAAAATTGAAAATGAAGAAACTTGGTCTCAAGTGAGTTTGCTCGTCAACCTCCAATAAAATGAGAGTTGAACAATCGAATCAAATATATTACTACTAAATAATTTACATCAAACGAGAGACGGCCATGAGACCTCGAGTTTCAAAAGATCTTACATAATTATAAAATATTTACTGTCATTCAGCGGAAGCATTAAAGAAATATCATGACCAAAACATATATAGTTTGACCCGAATAAATAAAAGAACACAAGTTGGGTCAACTAAACACAGTCCGTCAAGTTCACATCGCCCGCCTTCCTTCACTCCATACCTATAAAATATTTTAAAAATATTTAAGGGTGAGTGCAAAAGACACTCATTGGGCAATACATACACATATACTGTCGTTCAGAATATTGTATCATAGAAATATAATTGTTATCATATAACTAGGGGTGCTAACCGGTCCGGTTCCGGGTACCCGGAACCGGAAATCCGGGTACCCGGTACCGGTATTTCCCGAATTTTAGAAACCGAAATCGGAACCGGATAATCCCGGTTCCGGTACCAGTTTTACCGGATTACCAGTTAAGGAGCCGGTTTTTATAAAAAAATTCAAAAATGTATTTTTTTTTTTTGAAAGCCTAATACAAATTCACAAGACAATTCAACATAAAAAAAATTCACTAAACTCTATTTTTTAACACAAACACTCTATTTTTAACACAAACGAACTACGAACATAAATAGCACAAACATAAATAAGTCTAAAATCATAATTAAACAAACAACAATTCATAAGTCCAATCCAAATAGAATTAGGGATTGTAATTTTTATTTGTTACTCCCTCCGTCTCAAGTATTCTGACACTCTTTCCTTATTGGGCCGTCTCAAGTATTCTGACACATTTCCTTTTTGGGAAATAATTAGCTAATTAATAGTACAATTAATGAATCCCTTATTACACTTAACATTATCTAATTAAATCTCATCCAATCACCTCTCAACACGTATCCCAATATAATTTAAATCATAAAAGTTTAAAATATCATAACTTTCTCGTTTGTTATTCGATTTTTATGATTTTTATACCAAATTAAAGATCTTCATACGATCTTTCATTTAAGATCAAACATGAATATGTTTGTATGCATATATGATGCTCTAGTTTAAAAATATGTCTAAATACATAAACCACATCACATCCGTACACATATTACACTTTACACACTAAATACTCACGTCTTAAGTTCCGTGCAAAAAAGAAAAGTATCGTAATACTTGAGACGGAGGGAGTATAACTTAAAATTAATAATATAATTTAATATAAAAAATAAATAAAATAAAATAGTAATATTTTAACCGGTACCCGGTTCGGTACCGGGTACCCGGGTACCGGAATTATAAATGATGGGTGGAACCGGTTATCGGACTGGAACCGGCTTATCCGGTACCCAGTATTCCGGTTCCTGGTTCGGTACCGGTTCTCCCGGAATACCGGAAACCGATTAGCACCCCTACATATAACATGGGCTCATATATTACATTGTGTGGAGACACTCTATGTGACCACATAAACATAGTATGTCGTGAACATTGTAGGAATTCCATATGCAAGTCATGTCAATCCACGTATGAGCATAGTAAAATATTTTGAATCATAGACGAAAGTTTTTATAAAAATAGTACTTCCTCTGTTTCAAGATTGATGACACGTTTCTTTTCCTTTCTTTTTGGCTCACATTTCCACGCTTCTTGATGATGAGTTTTTAAATAAATTTTTGAAGTATATTTTCTTTTACGAGATTCTAAGTGTGTCGTAATATCCCGTAAATAAAAAAATACTTCAAAAAATTATTTTAAAACCCATCATTGAGAAGCGTGAAAATGCGTGCCGAAAATAAAGGAAAAGAAACGTGTCATCAATCTTGAAACAGAGAAAGTAGTAGGTTTTGAAAATAACTCATCTTATAGTTGTAGTTATAGTTGTAGTAAACAGTAATGAGCTTTTGTAGTTGCTCAAGATCGGGCTCCTTGCAGCTGGATCTACATCGAGAGAATTCTAGGTTTAGTACCAAGTATACTGTCTCATGAAGAAAATAAATATTCTGTTAATCTTGGTTTAATTCTCCTTTTGAACTAGTGTGCTTAGAGAGTAATGCAGTAGGAGCCCTCTTGTTTCTAATTAAATCAAAAAGCCGAAAGTGGAGTGTTATTATCATTTGATTAGTTGTGAAGTGGAAGGTCCAATTCCTGCGTTATTTGAGTGTCCGGAATCGGTTTGTCAAATTCTAAGAATTAAGCTATACAGTATCCTACTAATATTAGGCTATTAGCCAAAGAAATCCATTACTAAAGTAATTGAGAGCTAATTAATCAAATACGTAAATATTGAATTTAATATTTGGGGTGTTAGTATGCTTTGAATCAGTTTGCCACTTCGCAGAGTTTGTTGGGGGTCTCGCTGTATTGGGTCTTATTTGTCGTATTGGGCCTAGCCCGTCTGGTGTACTCTATTTATGTAGAGGTAGGGCATAAACTCTGTATCTACAACGCAACCTTCATCAAATAAAATATATTTTCCATTCTTACCCGTGGACGTAGCCAACACAACGTTGGTGAACCACGTAAATCTGTGTCTATTTACGTTTTATGTTTGTTCGATTACTCAATTACCCTATTTCCTAATAACATGGGGTGTTACACATCGATTTTTATTGTTACAAATTTGTAACAAAAAATGTCATTTTTAATTAAATTCGACTTTGTAACACTTTTTTCTTCTAATAAATTACTATCATAATACTATCATGTATATATATATATACATGTATATATATATATATATACATATATATATATAGATACAGGGAAGTGTTCCTGTGGGAACCATTCAATTCGTGAGAACCGTGAGAATCCGTTTTTTTAGTTATGCTTTCGTGCTTTTCTATTTATGCATTTATGCTTTTTTGCAAGTAATGCTTTTTTAGATATAAAATTATGCTTTTCACAAATTTTGCTTGTTATGTGTTACAATCATGCAAAAATATATGAAAACATATATAAATAAAAATATGAAAGCATTATTTCTAAAAAAAACCATAATTGCATACGTAAAAAAGCATGAAAGTATAACTAAAAAAGCGAGTTCTCACAGTTCTCACGAATAAAATGGTTCTCATATGAACCAAACTATATATATATATATATATATATATATATATATATAATTTTTATACTTTTATTCATAAAATATACTAAAAATTAATAACCGGTTGAGTTTCAACGCATACTTCAAATTTTATTACTCCCTCCGTCCCATTCAAGAGATTACGTTTATTTTTAGGCACAAGAATTAAGAAATATGTATTTTGTGATTGAAATGTAAAGTTAGTGTGAGCCCCATGAGATTGTAGTGTTTGTTTATTATCCATTTACTAAATTAAAAAATATAACATCTTGTGTATAATGCCCCAAAAAAATAATTATACTAACAATTTAAACGGGACGAAAGGAATATCTCTTATAGTCAAGCAAAAGAGGACCAGCGTTGATCCGAGCATAACAAAAAGGGTTACAAAAGAAAAGATATTAACAAAAGAAAAAAAAAATGCGTATCACGTGCAGCGGGCGTGCCAAATTCAGTGCAAAAAAATTGAATTGAAAACCCGGAGAAAGGCATTCAAGATTTTCTTGCTACACACTTTTTCGTTCCCTCAATTCCCCTCTCTCGATCCATACTCTGCTTCTAGGGTTTGGATATTTCTCAATAATTTATCATTTTTCCAGATTAAATTTGTTAATATGAAGCTCACCGTCAAAACTCTCAAAGGCAGCCACTTCCAAATTACCGTCCATGCTACCGATGCCGTCAGTAACATCTCTCTCTCTCTCTCTCTCTCTCTCTCTCTCTCTCTCTCTCTCTCTCTGCGTGCTATCTGCATCTTAGCTAACGTGAAGGAAATTGCATTTTTAGTGCTGAATTTCTTGTTTTTTTTTTTGGAACTTAGGTACTGCGTCTGCATCTGTAACAGCCATTTTTAGCTTTTAAGTAGTAGCCCGTTGTTTTGTTGTTGTGTTTTTTCCTTTTAATTTTGTTGGACAATGTAGGCTAGTTGATGACCCTTTTGCATTTAGTGTTAAGAGAATTCAAGATAAAGTAGATGTCATCAATGATGTTAATTCAGTTTTTCTGTTAAATGTTGGGTACGAATTACGATTAAATAGGAATTGAAATTGTTAAAAGGAATTGGAATTTTAGAATATTTTCTGTTTCTGTTGGTATATAGTGAATCTTTTTGGGTTGTCTGTTGGAAAAGTTATAATCTTGGTGCATTTAGGAAAAGTTTGTAAGCAAATTCTACAAAGTTTCTAATTTTTTGTGGGATTTATTTTTTCGAGATTTGAAGTGATAAAGCACCCAATGAAAATTGTGGTGGACGTGGGAAGTTTGCCGTTATTTTGATGGATCTGTTATTCCTGCGTGCTATTTTGATAACTGTGTTTACAAACTTTGAGGAATAGTTCATCTTGTGACGGTTGTCCTGTTAACACCGGCCTCATTGTTGTCGACTGATTAAGATCGGGATACTTTTGAATTCTAGATAATGGCTGTTAAGAAATGCATCGAAGATGTGCAAGGCAAAGATAATTATCCATGTGGTCAACAATTGTTGATTTATAATGGGAAGGTATTGAAAGATGAAAGTACCTTGGCTGAAAACAAGGTCTCTGAAGATGGCTTTCTTGTTGTCATGCTAAGCAAGGTAACTACTTCAACCAAGGATAGTACAGTATGCATCATGGTACTAGGTTTTATGCTATGCATGGATTGTAAGGCTTGTACTGTTTAATTTATTTTATAATTCCTGAAACGAATATCCAAGAGTCTCGTTAAACACCTTGTTTCTTTTTTCCTTGTTTCTTTCTGTCTGGCCAATACAGAGCAAGAGTTTGAGTTCAAGTGCCTCAACATCTTCTCAGGTGCAAACCTTGGAATGCACATGTTCTTTCTTTTTGTTTCCCTCTTTTCTTTTTCCCTTTCGAATTCAATACGTTTTGAGACAGTTCCCACTTAATTGTTTCTGCAGCCTGTGTCTACTGCTGCACCTACTAGTAGTCCTGCTCCTGCAGCAGAAGCTCAACCATCTGTACCGTGAGTTGTAGTAGAACATCAGAATGTGCTATGTTGCTAATGTTCATATATGCATATATGTATGTATACCTATTTATCATGTTACTTTCATCATGTAGGGCTCCTAAGAGCACTTCATCAGCTTCTGTTGCTCCATCAGCTTCTGTTGTTCCATCAGTTTCTACTGCTCCTTCCGCAAAGTACGGAACTTTTTCATTTGTGGTTCCACATGGTTCTCAGAAGATTTAATAACAATGGTTATATTGTTGTTACAGTGACCAATCTGGTTCGAATGAGGAAGCTGCTTCCGTTTTAGTTGCTGGTGATAATCTTGAGGAGACTATTCAGCAACTGTTTGATATGGGTGGTGGTAGTTGGGATAAAGAGACAGTAAGACGTGCTCTTCGAGCTGCATATAATAATCCTGAACGAGCTGTGGATTACTTGTATACAGTATGGTCTTGTTCATCTTTGTGTTTCGCTTTTATCTGTCGTGGTTTGATTAAGTATGGATACTGAACTTTTATCCTCTTCTATAAGGGAATCCCTGAGAGCACAGAAGTCGATGTTTCAATGGCTCAACCTCCAGTTGATTCAGTAGTTGCAACTGGCCAACCAGCTTTGGGAGGACCGAACTCATCCCCATTGAATATGTTCCCTCAGGTTCTTTTTTTTTTTTCTTTTTAAATAAATGAGCTGATATTATAAATCCACAGAAGAAGAAGAAAATAAGTTGTAAGCTAACAGGAAGTTACAAATCAGCTCTCATCATCAAACCAAAGATCAAAAATGAGACTAATGAGTTCTAATAATTGTTCTTTTTCTCACGTTTCTAATTCTCCGTTGAAAACTCTCCAGGAGACAATTTCTGGTGCCGGATCCCTTGGTTTTCTCAGGAACAACCAACAGGTTAGCTTCTTTTTTCTTTTGTTTTTCGATTTCTTTTTCTTTTAAAAATTTTATTTGTAGATTCTTTCATGTCTGTATACAATCCTGAAATGCTTTGAGCTCCTATATTTGAATATATCGTCTATTCCTTTTAGTAATCCTAAATATTGTGAGCTATGTAATGAAAATTGCTGCAATTGGATACAGTTTCAAGCTCTGCGTTCGCTGGTTCAAGCTAATCCACAAATTCTACAGGTTGTTTTCGTGTGACTAATATGTACGCATCTGCACTAATAATGATTTTTTTTTTTTTTTACTTAGAGCTAAATTTATTTCTTTTTGCAGCCTATGCTACAGGAGCTTGGAAAGCAAAATCCTTCACTCCTGAGACTTATACAAGAAAACCATCAGGAGTTCCTTCAATTAATTAATGAACCTGTTGATGGTTCTGAAGGGTGAGTTTTCTTCTACTTTTGAATATATAAATCAGCATGCAGGATTATGGCCACATTATACCTTCCTGCACTCTCTCTCTCTCTGCTTGACCCATGCTTTGAGCTTCTTGATCTGCATAATTTGGTAATACTGTGTGGTAGTTGCATGCCACTTTTTTAATCTGGCATTGTGGATCTAGTTTCCTAAAACGTTGGACATCACTGTTCCCCTCCCCCTCGCTCACTGTTTAATGTGCATTTGGGTGTAAGATTTACTAATTATACTTGCATCTAAAGTTTATTTGTTTACTACAATTTGAATCATTATTTTTAAGTATGTAAACCTAAGTACATTTCAAATGTTATAGGGATATATTTGATCAGGCTGAGCAGGACATGCCCCATGCTGTCAGTGTAACACCTGCAGAACAGGAGGCAATCGAAAGAGTATGAAACTAACTTTCGTCTATGCGAGATTATGTTTACATAACAAAATAGAATTACGCACTTATAAACTGATATAATTTTTATAGATGGAAGCCATGGGATTCGATAGAGCTCTTGTGATTGAGGCATTTTTAGCTTGTGATCGCAACGAAGAACTAGCAGTGAACTACTTGTTGGAAAATGCTGGAGACTTTGAAGATTGAACACTGACAAGTTTTAGATGGACGATTTTTCTTTTTTAAGTAAACACAAGGTTGAAAGAATTTTTCCTTGTTATACTTATAATACTCAACATTTTGAAAGATATATATGTTTGGTGTTAATGAGGGTTTGAATGATTGACATTTATTTATAACTGAAGTTTGATTGTTTCATCTCTTCTGCCTTTATTATCTCAGTATGTCTTAAAAAGAAACGGCTAAAAAAAACATCTTTAATTTTGCAATTTAATTTCTTCCGATCATTACTTATTTAGGTACAAGAAGGAATTAATAATGAGTCACAAATATCCACATTCAATGACACTAAAACATCACAAATTCACAATTAATTGGGCGCCAGGAAAATGATGACACCCAATAATTCATTTCATCAATATAGTCAACACTTATATGTACAAACAAAATAAAAATCCGAAAGCAACATTAAACAACCACAGCCAAATTGTAATGTCAAATCCAACAGCACTCTTGAAATTCAATTTATTCTACAATGTTATGTCTTTCGCCTCGATTTATCAGAATTCTCTGTCGGGGAAGAGGATTGGTGCGACCATGGACCAGATGAATAGGGCAGCGGTAGCCCAGCTCGTTATGATACGAACCCAAACAGAAGGCCAACCTACGTCCACCAATCTCCCACTCTCTCCAACGGAAGTCGACCAACCTGTGAGAAGCATGGCAGAATACATGCTAGCTAGGGAGAATATTAAGTGGAAAAATGAATATGAGTAAGACACGGGCTTCGAGTGCTCTTTCTCTTTCTCCTCGTAATGCTCGTCTGCCTTGTCCAATGGTAGCAGAGGCTTTCCAGAACCTAGGCATCACGAAACCAAGGCTTGCAATTTAAAAGAGGAAAAATATAATCAAAGAAACCAGAGTTTGGGGGAAAAAAGGAAAGGAGAAAGCAGATAATAATATGAAAGAGAAAAGCATAAGAAACTGCCTTAAAGCTGAAACGGGAGAAAGGCATTTCTGATTAACAAGCCTTCTGTAACAAGTACAAGTTAAATTTTTTTCTGGAACCAAATGTTTGTAGTGGAAAATGGCTCCAACTAGAGAGAAAAGCCATCGTGTGCACTATTTGAATGCTCCATCGAGTAGAAATCTCCGATCATAATGAATGAAAAGCAAAATAGAAAATAGTGTACCTGCTCGGGGAGAACTGGGAGGAGAAAGCAACGTTGTAGAAGATCCTGCTCGTACAGCAGAATACACAACAGATAGAATAGTTGTAACCAGCCCAAGGGTGAGACTACTGGTTGAAACTGCTTTAGAATGCTTGTGAAGACCATTGCATTCGTAATCCCTAGGCTCACTGGCTAACCCACTGTAGCACAGGTACATGCAATATAGAGATATAACTGAAGATGGCAAAATGCTTCCTCCTACCTATTGACATGAAATTGCAGCACATATATTATACCGAAAACAATAACTATATAGACTACTATTTTTGTACCAACTTGGAGAATGCCAGACAAGTTCATGATGTCATATGATAAAACCTTTCATATCAGCATGCAACTGCATAATCTACAAATGCAAAAGCCAACATTGTTGATCCAGTAAAAAGTTATGTTTCAGATGAGAATTCCTTTTACTGGAAATACAAAATACAGGACATTTTTGAAAGACTTCCATGTTTGACAATGTTTCCCTCATATATATGAGGCCAACATAAGAGCCAGAAAATATGAATTATGTCTAATGTAAGGAACACATTCAGTGTGTCAACATACAACCAAATGATACAACATTAACAATCCAGCATTTTTCAGGGAAAGTGCAATTCCAACAATAGAATATGGTCGGCATTTTGATTAACAGAGAACATGGTTTATGTGACAAGGTGAAGTCCAGAAACTTACTGATGGGTGCAATGTGGTGATAGTAAACACAAAAGCAAAGATCAGAGTCATCACGATGAAAAAGGTATTGAGCCCACAATCATGTCCGGATGGGGTAAAAAGATAGAAGAGCAGGGCAGAGAATGAAAAGGTTGCTACGTAGCATACAAGTGAGACCACAAGCAATGCTGCATACCTACAAAACATAGGATACAAAGGTGAGTGGAAATAAATTGCTATAGATATATCCCTAATAACTAACAAATCTCAAATCATTAAACAATATGAATAGCTCACCAAAATTGTTCATCATATCCAACCCATTTGTCATTCCATCCATGAACAAAATCGAGCAGAAGTACAACTTGAACGAGAAGGAACAATCCAGACCCAAATTTAGAAGTTGCCTCTGCATTCATAATTCAAAATTAAAACAGCATGCAATAACAAGGAAAATCGTCACATCCAGACAAGTTGTAATGATGTTAAGTTCCTCAGTACAGTGAAAGCGATTCCAGAGCATTAATTTCACCAGTCACATTAGAAGATTAATTCTAATCCTACAGTGTGACATCATTGAAACAGCACTTCCTTCTCAATACAACCTCTTTCTCCTTTTATCATTCTTTCAATATATAGGTCCAGTTAGGGCTGCAATCGAGCCGAGCCAAGCCGAACACCATCGTGCTCAGGTTTGGCTCGTTTATTATCGAGTCGAGTATTGAACCGAATACTTTGAGTCTCATGAGCTTATTCGAGCCCTAATCGAGCCAAAATAGACTTTCTAAATTTGGATTTATATTTAAAATATTAACTATTTATTTGAAAATAGATTATTTTATTCATATTTATAAGATAATATTGATCATTTTCTATAACAGATAGAGTTAATAGGATAATTAGTACTAATCATAATATATAATACAAGTAATAATTTACTAATAATTTTATATTTTCATACTAAATCAGTTAACGAACACGTTCACGAGCTAACGAGTCAAATACTCTCGTGCTCAAACTCGGCTCGTTTAGTTGACGAGCTTCACTAAACAATCTCGAACGAACTTTTATCGAGCCGAACTCCGAATAGCTCACGAGTAGCTCGGCTCGTTTGCAGTCCTAGGTCCAGTTCAAAAGAAACTAAGCAAGCTACGCAATAAGGAAATCATGCTTGTCGGCTCAAATAAATTTTTCAAGAATTCAGGAATTCTCGGTTCGCTCTTTAGGCCTCCTTGCTCAATTTTAATTCCCACTAACAATGTCAGTCCAAAGGCAAAAAAAAGCTTTGTTATCCCAATTGTATAAAAAAATTCAACTTAGACCACAGATTATAAGGCTTATCCTATGAAGAACATAACAGCACAATAAGGAGAGTATAATACAGTGTAATACGCTCCATAAGCGTAGCACTTACCGTAGAAGCTGATGATCCCATTTGGGAGAAAGAACATAAGTATCACCAAAATGCACCAGCAAATAATTTTCATCATCCAACCCCCATGGTGCAAACTATCACGAGGATCCTTCTGGTTCTTCACACCGATCATAAAGATAGCAAGGATGGTGAAAAACAGGAAGTTCCCCAAGCTCACTCGCAATACCGCATCTGTCTCAAACCACTCTCTATCCGGAGTTTGGTGGAAATGATTGATCCCTTCAAAAAATTTAGTTCACACTTAATCACAAAATAACAGCAAACTACATAATCACAGAAAAGAACCCCTTTTCCTCATTTTTAACAAAGCCTTCAAAATGTAGTCCATCTATTCAGTTTTCTTTGATTCAAATCAGATTAACTCAAGTTTCTCGAACTAAAAGGCAATATTAGCTATGTCAAGAAGCAAAGAGCACTGGAAGGACACTTCCCCCATCATATCAATGAATTCCCTTTTCATGTCCCTGAAGAAGTACAGGTACAACATCCAAACAAGAAAAGGAAAGTTTTACATATTGTATTCTTCTACGGTTCAATATAGAACATTCTGCTTTCATGTAACTTGTAAACCCCCAACCGACCGACATAAATTTATAAAATGGAACATCAGTACATAAGGGGAAAGCTATACCAAACAAAAAATTGAATTTCCACAATTTAATTATAGAAAACGAACACTTACAGGGAATCTTCTCCATGAGAGGGGCAGCAACCTCTCGCAGTATCCACGAAACAATCAGAGAAAGAGCGAAGAGACCGCAGTAGGCAATCCGAGCTGAGCGCCGACTGATCCCTGACACGACCGTGCGGCACGCGTCGCAAGCGCAGGCCGCGCAGCATGATGCTAGGCATGAAGCCGCCCACATCTTGCTTCTATACGAGACCTCGACGATCGACGATCGAAGATCAAACTGGATGAAATTCGAACCCTAGCAATATGAATTCGATTGATCAGCATCATTCGAGATAACATCAGCATATTACAAAACCCTAGCGAAATTCGACCAAATTAAAAGCCCTAAAACGTAATTCAACAATTGTTTCACCACTCTTGATCATGCACGCACGTGCACGCGCTGATGATGGGTTCGATGATCATACCTTGCTGGGTGAGGAGGAACGGAAGGCTGAGAAGAAAAAGAGAGCGTTTACGCAGAGAAGAATAATTCCAATCAAATTTTCAAGGCATGTTTTCCTAATATTTTTAATATTTATATATACGCCCCCTGAACTTTTTATATATTCTGAGCTGACCCCAAAATGATTTTTTAGCAATTACACCGATTGCCCTGGGCTGGTCGATCCAAGACCACTAATTTGTCGAAATTAATTGGGATATTTATAATTTGCGATATGATATTTAAACACCTTTTTGATTTATAAATTGTGTTTTTTTTCTTTTTTTCTTTTTACTTTTTCAAATTTTTGAACTTTGCAGAAATTTTGATTTGTGGAACGCCATCACAAATTTGGCGGCTTTTTTTTTTTTAATCTCAAATTAAGATACTAAATGGTGATATGGGGATTGGATCCCCTGCTGTGGAGGTAATCCACAGAGGGTGCTGTGCATGTAAAAACGACGCCATTTTGGCAATTTGTGTCCATTTTATTATTTTCCCCTTTTTCTTTACTTGTTTTAATTTGTTTATTTATGTTTTTTTTTCATTGTAATTTTTATTTTTCATAGTAATTGTTGTTTGGTGTTTTATTCGATAACTAGTATTGCACTCGTGCGATGCACGGGATAAATGTCAACTCATTGCAAAATACACTATATGCACACTCTTAGTTATGTGATGATGTCATCTCGATTCGAGCTAATCATTCTCGTGCCCTTGAACAGTCATTTTGGAGGGCATTCAGACCTCGCTGGCTAGGGGTGAGCACGGGTCGGTTAACCGACTTTTTTACACCTAAAAAAACTGACCATGCGATTTTTTATCTGGTCGGTTAATTAACCGTTATAAATTAAAGAATAAAGACCAAAAACCATGAAAACGATTAACCTAAAAATCGGACCAGTTAACCGTATATCTAATGGTTAACCATAAATAAAAGAAATATTCTATTTTCTATAGTTCATAATAGGAAAATTCGAAAGAATTCATATCTTAGAATATACATGCAAAATAAATAATTTACAAAAATTAAAAAAATAATAAAATTAAATTGCATAATCCTAATAGAATAAGCTTTGAAATAACTTAAACTAACAATCGAGCTACCTTCAATTGCTTATTAACTTTTGGCTCCATCAATACTTAGAATTGGGTGATCTTCTCTCAAACTTTGTTAGTAATATCTAATAATATAATATAATATAATATAATATAATATAAAATCATATATTTATTTAATTGGTACCGGTTCGGTTAACTGCCGGTTTTTTAGGCATAGAAACCGAAACCGAACCATTAGAGTCGGGTTTTAAAAATTAGAAATAAAAATCGAACCATACGGTTCGGTTACCCATATTTTCGGATCGGGTTCGGTCTGGATAGTCGGTCGGTTCGGTTTTTCGGTTTCTTATGCTCAGCCTTATCGCTGGCAACGTTGGGTAATTTTTTTGCTATTTTATAACTTCTAAAAATATGCAATTCTTCTTTGTTTAGAAAAGGTAAACAAATAATAAAAATGTAGATCTATGAAAATGATGAAGATAAAATGAAAAGAGTAAATCAAGAACACAACAATTTAGCATTATTCGACAATGTGCCTAGGTCCACGAAGGATAGATCGGATTTGATCTAATTAGAAATGATCCCCTACCCACGGTGGACACATTAATGTGTCCACCGTTGATGTGTCAACGTCATGTCATTAAATTTTTCCATTTAGGGTTGAATTTTTTTAGTAGGTTTAGTTTTTTTTGGTAGGCTCTAGTTTTTATGGTATATGTTTAAATTAATTTCCTTATTTATAACGTTGTCACGTCATCCGTGGGCACATTAAGTATGCCCACGGTGGGCATTGGAACATTCCTCTTGATCTAATATGAACGATATCTATAAAATTAATCGAATTAGTAATACATTAATTTAAAAGGAAAGTTGGCAAACTTTAATTATAGATTAATAGTAATGCAAATATAAAAATTGAACCAAAAAAAAGTCACAAGTCACATGGAATACTATCAATTTTATAAAAGATTTGTTATGAAATAGTTTTATAAAAGATTTGTTATCAAATTGAACTATCAATTTGTTATCAAATCTACCCTATGAATAGTTCAGGATTTAATTTGTTATTTTCAATAGTTCAGAGTATTTTTGATAAAAGATGAATAGTTTGGGGGTTTTTTGGTAATTAACCCAAAAAAAAGAGAAAAAAAAATAGTAGATTTAATTGTTATTTTTCTTTTTTATTTGAAGTTAATAAGTTTTTCTTTATTTTGTTTTGAATAATATTTTTTTAGAAGTCAAGTTTGTAGGATGATTATAATTACTTCCGAAAATAAAATTCATAATTATAGGATAATTAGGTGAATCAACATGGAATATATTAGATTTTGTTAGAATTAATTGTAGAATAAATTAAATTATATTTTTGAAATTTGAAAATTAGATTTTATTGTAATATGTATCCTAAAGTAGGCAAAGAGTAATGGTGTTTAAACACAAAAGCCAATTAATTTCGAAATTAAATGAAGATTAAAACACAAAAGCCTATATATGCATATAATTTACTGTAGTTAAATTGATGAAATATTAATTTTATATAACGATCCACTTATGTTTAATGTAAATCGTGTGTGGCTATAATTTTGCACACGCCGTCATTATAACTGCATTTGC
The DNA here is from genome assembly GCA_001642375.2 of Mentha longifolia. Taxonomy (NCBI): domain Eukaryota; kingdom Viridiplantae; phylum Streptophyta; class Magnoliopsida; order Lamiales; family Lamiaceae; genus Mentha; species Mentha longifolia. The sequence goes on from CM038111.1 coordinate 32,652,638, forward strand.
AGTTATCTATGAACTACTATATTTAACACGTACAAAAAATAGATTTGTATTAATATTTACTCATGCCCTTATAGTTGATAATAATTTCAAAATCGCCATTCAAATTGAAATCCAATTGAAGGATTCCCTCTTTATATATATATAGATTAGAGTTGATTATTTTATTTTTATTCTTTTATGTTTATTTAATTTTCAATTAATATTTTTGATAATTAGAATCTATATATTTTTTATGATTAATGTTACAATACCCACCGTTGACATGCTTAATGTGCCCCCAGATGGTGTGGTAATGCAGTAAATAAATAAATAAATTTAAATATATACCCTATAATACTAAATCTTACCCAAAAAAAGAAACCTAAATTCTATTAAAAAGACTCAACCCTAAATGGTAAAAGTTTACGACGTGACATTGTCACATCAATGGTGGACACATTAAGTATGTCCACCGTAGGTAGGATAACATTTTTGTATGTTCAATATACTTTTAGTTTTTTAGTTAATCATTTCAAAAAATATAAAACTTAATAATTGAATAATTAATCATAATTAAAATAATTAACTAAAAACTAAAGAAAATTAAATAGACATAAGAGAATAACTATAAAATAATCAACTCTAATTATCAAATAAAACCCCAAACAACAATTACGACATAAATATTACAATGAAAATGAAAATAGAAAAAACAGAAATAAACAACTTAAAATAAGTAAAGAAAAGGGGGAAAAATCAATAAAATGGACACAAATGCCAAAGTGACGTCGTTTTACATGCACAACATTCTGCTGTGGATTACCTCCACAGCAGGGGATCCAATCCCGGTGATATGTCTCTCAAACTTCAATTTCACATTCTCCGTCCTACTAAGCATATCTCATTTTATTATTTTACACATCACATATATTCAAGAAGTGAGACAATCTTATTGGGAGGGAATATTCAAAAAATAAAACAACTTACTTTCAAAATTCATTTGTTAAATTGTTATAATAGATTAGGATTATTGAGCAATAATAATGAAACATAAACGTAAGGAACACATTGATTTATTTACGTGGTTCACCAATTGGTTACATTCACGGGCAGAAGGGAGAACGGATTTTATTAAGAGACTAGGTTTTTAGATCACAAAATACAGCTCTCAAAGATCATAAGTATATAATAAGACCTCCGACTAACTCTGCGAATCGAGAGATAGATTCAAAGCATATCAACATAAATTATAAATAATCCAAATTAATTTAGCACAAAGTTTAGAAGTTGAGCCCTTAATATATTTATGTTTTGAAGTTTAAAGTTGGGCCCTCTAATAGAAACGAGATGTGTTTCAGGAAATGTCAAGAGATAGAAAATTAATTAAAGGATACGTGTTTTAAGGAATTGTAGTACACTAGAAGTTGCAGTTCTCGTGAGCTAATAAATTTTATCAGATACGTACTTTTTTCTCTACAAAAAAAAGGACGCAGAATTATATATATATTCATCGATAAATAACATCATTTTATAAAAATAATATATTTTTTTTCCCTTTAATTCATACTCCGTACTTTAGTAATATAACTCGTATTTAATATCTTGATCCGTTCCAAAAATTTGTACACTCTAATTAATCGAGCAAAATGCATTGTTTGTATTTTGGGCTGATTGAGTTTTTTTTAAATAAATAAATAAATGTTGTTGATTGAGGAGGTAATAGGTATACCTCCAGTATTTTTATTTGACCCTATAATTTTCAAGGGGTCGGATTAAGCCATATATGTTGCCCCCACTCACCGACTTCTATAGGGGGGACAACCCATGATTGGATAATAAATTTCATTAATACACCAAAGACCAAATATCAAATTTCTTCAATTATTGGGATTTAAAGAAATGACATTTTTTTAAAATATAAAAAAATAATTCTTTAATCAGACACGAATCTATAACACATCTGAGTTGGATTCGTAGTGAAAGAATAATGGTATTTATGTTTATTCAATTCCGATTAAGTTACAAAATATTTGTGGAGAAATGATTAAGGAATTAAATAAAATAATGATTTCTTCAACTCTAGAGTATATATGGCATGTGAACTTCCGCAGAAGACAATAGATGAATTTAATAACTTAAATTTCGTAGAATTTAAACATTGCTTTTGCTACACAAAACGGCCTTACTCATACCAATAATTAACGAAAATAAATTTCTTCTCGTAGGAAAAAAATTTAAAAAGAAAAATAAATATTGTACTAGTATCAATGATAAATAACAACATAAATTTCAAATCACCGAATAGTATAAAGCATTAATAACCATTGGGTTTAGCCCAATGGCCACGGGACTTGCCTGCAAAGTAGGAGGTTCCGGGTTTGATCCCTGGAGGGAACGAATTTTAGGAGAAGTATTTTTGGGAATCTGGGAGATGTACTAACTACTAACCGCTAACTACTAACTTTGTCCGATAAAAAAAAAAAAGTATAAAGCATTAATAATAGAAAATAAAGGAAATTAGAGTTGGTTTCACTCCTTCCCCACACATTTTTTGGTTGTTTTCTCTCTCTCTCTCTCTCTCATCGCAGTTGGAAAGTGCGAAGCGCGTTCTCGCCGGCAATTCTCCTATATCTAGCCGAGGCGCAAGCTCGGAACAAGTGAATCACAAAATCACAGGAAAAAAATAAGTGATATTGTTAGATTGATTAATACGCCAAGAAACCGATTCAATCATTTGGGTTTGTTGAAAACCCGTGTAATTATCTTTTCACTGGAGGCTCTTTTTCTCCCTTGACGGAAGGTATTTTCTCGATTCGCATTAGATCTGTTGCTTTCTCGCTCCGATTCTTACCGATTTGCGTTTTTGGGGAAATTGCGATACTCGTATTGTGTTTGATTGCATCTTAATTTCGAGTCCGTTGCGTTCTATTGTCTGTGATTTAGTGGAAAGAGGGGATTTTGTGATTAGGGCTTCGGATCGAGTTAATTTTCTGGAAGATTTTGTATGTAAAGGTGTATTTTTTTAGCATTCTGAGCTTTCTTGATTTGATCTTGAAAAGGTAATTGGGAAAATGATGAGTTGTTATGGAATTCGAGCTTTGAAGAATTGCAGAGGGGAATTGGATTAAATTAGAAAGAAATTGGGTCATATTAAAGTTTTATTTTTGCTATCTGTAAATTGATCTAGTGTGTGTGTTTCTTGATGCTTTATTAATTTACTCATGCTGTATGTAGTACTCCTTCAAATTCTTGAAGAAAGGAAAATGATTATGAGATTAACGGCGTCAAGTTATTGACATTGTTACCTTAATATAGTCTTGCTAGGTGTTAATCACTGTAATTAATCTTACTGTACTTGCCCTTAGACTGCATTAGCCTGTACTTTTTCTGACTTTTAGCATATTATCTCATTTGCAGCTTCAAATCACAGCTCTATGCTTATTTCTAGATATAGCTTAGTTATTGAGACTGGATTTTTTTTCGATGTAGCTTTAAGACTTATAATCTTGGTTATGTTACAATAATATTATTGCTTAGGAATCCATCTTCTTATGTTTGTTTTATTTGCCGAGTTGTCTTGTGTTTAAATTCCTTTTTCAATCTTTGAATGTCATATCCATCAAGCTCAGATCTCTCTTACTTATCAGTATAACTCATGCAGGAACCGATTCTTGTTGCAAAGCAATTACAAGACATGGCTCTCGACAATGTGATAACCTCGCCTCACCGAAGGTCACAGACGCAGACTGCATTCTCCCCACCATCACCTAGGAAGCAACACTCGAAAGGTGAAGAATTGGGAAACTTTTCGACTCTTGTTCAGAGACATCGGTTTCTCCTCACTGCACTCGCCCTCCTCGTTGTTCTATGCACCATCTACCTTTACTTTGCCGTGACTCTCGGAGCTGCTAACGATGCTGCTTGCTCAGACTTGGTGGGGTCCCAAAAGGCATCGTGCCTCCTTCAGATGTCGAAATCATCGTTATCTGCAGGCAAGGGGAAACTAAAGTTCCTGTAGTACATTAAGCAGCTACGACTACTATTTCACGCCCTTTTCGATGGAGGTAGTTGTTTGAGATGCAGTAGGCTTATTTAATTACTTGGCAAGCTCACTGATTTTTGGTGTATATGGTCAAAGCAAATGTTTTGAAAACGATTTTTCTCTGTAACTTACACATGTTACATTCGTATTTCTTGATTCTCTCCTCTCTTTTTAACTGTATTTAACCTGAGGAAATATTGCTATGGTGATGGTAGCTTTAAGGCGATTTTTTTCTTCAACTTTTCATGAAAGAAATGTGTTTCTCATTTATAAAGAAGGCAGGAGTAATGGGAATTTCATGTACTACATGAAGCTATATTCTGCAATCAGGTCGTGTCTTAAGTTGATACGGTAATTTCATTGCTTTCCCAATCAATTCATTAGCAAGACTTGACACGGCATCCGCAGCCTGAAGGTCTGGATGGTTAGGTTCATATCTTCATATCAGTCTTCATTGAAAACCGATCAAGAACGACATTTGGGGTGTGGTACCAGGACTTGTTGAAGATCGCTGTTCGAGCAACTTCTTTCCCGTTCAGAAAAGACTGAATATGGTGTATAATTTCTTGAGGAAGATGAAGTTCGCCGCCAACGCTATTCTTTTGTGATTCGCCATGAGCAAGACCTCCGAATATCGATGGCTTTTAAACGCTATAATCTTTGACATCTGCTCTCGCTTTGGAGTCGATCCTAAGAAGATTAGGATCTGGTTTTTCTTATTACAACATATGCAGCCTCACTACTTTTTCCCACCATAAAGATGGAAGGGAGGGGTGTAGCAATTAAACTCAATGAGACACACTTGGGTCAGCCAGAGGCACCGTGCGGCCGGCTAAAACACTAGCACTTTTATTCGTGTAGATTAGCACTTTTCTGTATAAAGATTGACACTTTTAAAAATTGACATTTTATTCGTAAAATAATTATGTTAAAGATTGTCACTTTTATTCGTATAGATTAGCACTTTTCTGTATAAAGATTGACACTTTAACCCGGCCACACTATGTGGCCGACCTCACCCAAGTTTTTGTCAAACTGAATTAATTCATGTTTCAATCTCTATCATGATAATCCGAGAATACATAATCTTAGCGGAAGCACTAACCTGAAGCCATAATCGAATATCAGTGATGTTCTTTAGTTCTTCTAATCTTCCAGAAATACGGCCTCAGAATCTGTATGTTTTCTCTGATGGGGTAGAAGGAAACTAAAATACATAGGCCGTTCTCTGGGGACCAGAATTCTTTTATTTATCTGATTAATTAAATCAGATTATTTACTATTTATAATTTGGCCCCTCATCAAATTATAAATACAACTTTTAGTATATACATAATATAATAGCAAAATACATTCACAATTATTAGAATTAATCTAACAATCTCCCACTTGGGCAATATATATATTTCCTGATAAATGTACAACTTTACGAGCTCATAACTTGCTATTATACAACGTACATTCTTTAACAATCTCGTCCATCAATTATACTCATATAGGATCAAAGCAGCTTTCGTCAAATGTGTATGACTAAACTCATCAATGGTCACATATATAAATATAATCAAATGACATAGATCAATGGTAGTACATAAATTTCATGCAATGTTAAAATAAACTTTGCACACTACCAACTGGTCCTTCTTAAACTTAAGTGAGGTCACATGACAGAGTAAAAGCACCAAATACTTTATTTCTGATTAGAATAACTAAATACATAAGTGTATGAATTATCCATAAGCAACAAACATACAAACTCCCACTAAACCATGATATCATCTAATGATACAACACCCATACGAGCAACATGCTCATGAAAGACCTTGGGTATTAAACCTTTAGTAAACGGATCCGCTATCATGGAGTTTGTCCCAATGTGCTCTATAGATATTTGTTTACTCTGCACCTTTTCTTTCACAACTAGAAACTTTATGTCAATATGCTTTGACTTAGAAGAGCTCCTATTGTTGTTGGAATACAGTACTGCCGACTTATTGTCACAATATAACTTGAGTGGTCTTTCTACATTCTCCAAAATACGCAGCCCCGGGACAAATTCCGCAACCATATTCCGTGGTTTGATGCCTCGTAGCATGCTACAAACTCTGTTTCCATGGTGGAAGAAGCCACGAGTGTTTGTTTAACACTTTTTCATGATATAGCTCCTCCCGCCAATAGAAAAACATAACCTGATGTAGACTTTAAACTATCTTGGCATCCAGCAAAATTAGAGTCAGAATATCCAACGACCTCCAAATGATCTGATTTCCTGTATGTGAGCATATAATCTTTTGTTCTCTGAAGATACCTCATAACCCTTTTGGCTGCTATCTAATGGTTCATACCAGGGTTACTTAAATATCTACCTAACATCCCAACAATGTAAGCAATATCCGGACGCGTACATACTTGAGCATACATAAGACTCCCAACAGTTGAAGCATAGGGAATCTTTTGCATTTCCTGAATTTCGAGGTAACTTTTCGGGCATTGCTTAAGACTGAATTTATCTCCTTTAGCGACAGGGGTATCACCTGGTCTACAATCTTGCATGCCAAACCTCTTGAGTACTTTATCGATATAGCTCTTTTGCGATAATCCAAGAATACCTCGAGATCGGTCTCGATGTATTTGAATTCCTAAGACAAAAGAGGCGTCACCAAGATCTTTCATCTTGAAATGCTTCGATAGAAATCTCTTGGTTTCGTGTAATAAGCCTATATCATTCGAGGCAAGCAAGATGTCATCCACATATAGAACCAGAAATATAAACTTACTCCCACTGAACTTGTGATACACACAATCATCAACAAGATTCATCTCGAAACCAAATGAGACAATCACTTGATGAAACTTGTGGTACCATTGACGAAAAGCTTGTTTGAGTCCATAGATGGATTTCTTTAATTTGCATACCATATTCTTTGGGTCTCCTAACTCAAAGTTTTCTGGTTGCACCATATATATCATTTTCTCAATGTCTCCATTGAGAAATGCAGTCTTAACATCCATATGATGTAACTCAAGATCGAGATGAGCAACAAGTGCCATGATTATTCTAAAAGAGTCTTTCGATGAAACCAGAGAGAAAGTCTCGGAATAATCAACTCCTTCTTTCTGAGTATAACCTTTAGCTACAAGACGTGTCTTATACCTCTCCACATTACCATTTGCATCCCTCTTGGTTTTAAATATCCATTTACAACCAATTGGTTATGCACCTTCTGGTACAGGGACAAGTTCCCAAACTTTATTGTCTTGCATTGACTTATACTCATCATGCATAGCATCGATCTATTTTTGAGAGTTAGAACTTTTCATGGCCTGGCGGAAGTTGATTGGATCATCTTCCATCATTCCATTATCATCTTCATGTTCGTGAAGATATATGAAGTAATCATCCAAAATAACATTTCTTCTTTCTCTCGTGGATCTCTTTATTGGCACTTCATTTTGAGGTTGTTGAATTTGTTCTTCAAGAATGGGAGAGTTAACATTTTCTTGTTGAGGTTCTTAATTCACTTCTTGATCAATGACATGTGACAAAACCTGAACATCGTCAAAAGCGATAGTAGGAATTGAAGTTGAATCCAATTCCTCCTCAAAAGAAATGTCCCTTACTTGATTTCTCCCCCCAAACTCAACATCCTTAAAAAATGTTGCAGTTCCCGTCTCAAAAATATTCCGAGTTGTGGGATCATAAAACTTATAGCCCTTCGATCGCTTAGGGTAACCAATAAAGTAGCTGCTCACGGTTTTGGGTTCCAATTTCTTTTCATTAGGCCTATAAGGCCTTGCCTCAGCTGGACATCCCCAAATGTGAAAGTGCTTAAGACTAGGCTTTTGACCAGTCCAAATATCATAAGGTGTTTTTGTTGCTGCTTTAGTTGGTACTCTATTTAGAATGTAAGCTGTTGTCTTTAATGCTTCTCCCCAGAGAGACTCGGGTAAGGTAGAATGAGCAATCATACTTCTTACAATATCCTTAAGAGTCTTGTTTCGCCTTTCAGCTACACCATTCATGCTAGGTGAACCCGGCATGGTGTACTGTGGGACAATACCACATTCTTCTAGGAATTTAGCAAATGGTCCCGGATGTTCACCTGAACCATCATATCTTCCGTAGTATTCACCACCACGGTCAGATCTGACTTTCTTAATGCTTTTGTTGAGTTGATTCTCAACTTTAGCTTTAAAGGCTTTGAACACGTCCAAAGACTGAGATTTCTCATGAATGAGATATAGGTACCCATAACGTGAATAATCGTCTATGAATGTAATGAAATATTGTTGACCATTCCAAGATGCCGTATGGAATGGCCCACAAATATCAGTATGAATCAATTCCAAGATGTCTGAAGACCTGTTGGCACCTAATCTCTTAGGTTTGGTCTGTTTTCCCTTGATACAGTCAACACAAACATCAAAGTCCGTGAAGTCAAGAGAATCTAGAATGTCATCAGACACAAAGCGCTCAACTCTACCTTTTGAGATATGACCTAAGCGCTTATGCCATAATGATGCTGAATTTTCCTTATCTAATTTTCACTTAGTACCTCGTGATTCCACGTGCAAGGTTTCATTATAAGATGCAAGTGTTTCAAGCAAATAAAGGTTGTCATAAGCATTAAGATAACCAGTTCCAACAACATTTGAATTCAAAGACAAAGTAAACTGATTGTTTCCAAATGAACAATAATATCCGAATTTGTCCAACAAACAAACATAAATCAAATTCCGTCTAAATGACGGTACAACATAAGTATCTTGTAAATCCAAATAGAAACCAGTTCCCAATAACAACCTAAAATGCCCAATCGCTTCCACTTCTACCGATTTTCCATCGCCCACAAAGATGTATCTTTCACCATCACTTGGCTTTCGGTAGCTCAGGCAACCCTGCATAGAAACACTTATGTGAGTAGTAGCACCAGAATCTATCCACCAAGTGATTCTAGGTACTGAAGTTAAATTAACCTCAGAACAGACCAAAGTAAGAATTGTACCTTTCTTTGCACGCCATGCATAATATTTGGCACAATCTTTCTTCATGTGGTCGGCCTTTTTAAAAAAGAAACAACCGTGTTCCTTATGTTGTTTCTTTTGTGCCGGACCCTTAGCAGCTTCATTCTCTTGAACCCTTTTCTTGCCCTTATTCTTCGAAGTACTAGCCAAATGAGCACTTTATGTTCTCTCATGCTTCAACCATTCTTCCTCTTGAACACAATGAGAAATGAGCTCATTAAGAGTCCATTTCTCCTTTTGACAGTTATAACTAATTTTAAATTGGTTAAACTGTGGAGGAAGCAAAACCAAAACCATAAGAACGAACAAATCCTCAGAAAGCTCGATCTTAAATGCCTTAAGTTTTGAAGCAATATGGAACATCTCCATAGTGTACTCCCTTACATTTCCTTGACCTTATACCACATTGACATCAAAGAAGACAGAAGTGATGTCATCTCAATCTTATCGTTTTTCACAAAACGTTTCTCAAGTTTGTCAAGGAAATCTTTGGCCGTAGTAATTTCCTCATAATCAGGGCCCCTAAAGGCATCCGGAATGCTGTGCTTCATGATCATTAGACTCATGCGATTAGAACGATCACACCTCTCAAATTCCCTTTTATTATCAGGGGTGCTTTCTGCAGTGAGAGGTGCAGGTTGTTCTTCCCTAAATGCAAGCTCTAGTTCCATACAGCCAAGCACAATCATTATGTGCCTTTTCCATTCCTCAAAATTCGTCCCATTGAGCATGAGAACATTATTGATGTTAGAAGATATTGAGGCAGCTGAAGATGAACTTGCTGAAGTAGAACAAAAGAAATGAAAACAAAACTCACATCAATTTGCATAATCAAACAATAGATCCAAAATAATGGGTAAACACATCTCAAGATACCAAGCACAACATTAATATCAAATCTTTGGATAGTAATATTAACTGCAAGCGGTACTCTTGTTGTAGTGATTAAATATTGACAATAAGTTATGTCAAACAATAGATCAATTTTTGGATTAATGTATTGTTCAAGAATGCTTTATAATCGTCACATATTTATCACTACAAATGTGTATATAACTCTGCCAGATATTAATTAACCTTTGGGTCAATTAATAAACGCATGAGTTAGAAACACACAGCCATCTTTATAATTTAAACAAACTAATCTACACAAAAGAGGTCACTTTGATGACATTTTGTTTCAATCAGTTTACTTAAATAACAAAATCCAATACATATAACCCGTTGGGAGAAGATTCTTAAGACGTAAATTAAAATCTATCCCAAAAGGGATAAGATCCTTAAGAAATTAATTCTGTCTATCCCAACATATGCTTTTCGAAATTCACAATGCATAACAATAGCAATAATCACAAATTCTGAACAATAGAAAATCTGGATTATGCACCGAACATGTCGCACATAATATAGGGAATTATGTCGATTGCAGCAACCTAAATATGTTTAAGACTAATCCAGATTTCAAGTGCGGATTTTCCGAAGGAATGACCACAGCATAATTTCATCATAAACAATTAAAATACATGCTTTGATCTGAAAATCTATAATCAAAAATTGCCCACCTAATATCATAATCATGACAGCAGTTAATGAAACAAAACAACTTCAAGCACTTATACGAAGTCCTTTTCTCGATATGTGTGTAGTCCACACACAATGTAATGACTAATTTTCATTGGAAAATATTGTATAATTCATATACGAAGAATTCCAACAAAATTTTAACCAAAAATATCGAACAAAATTGCTCCGAAATAATAATCAATAAAAGCCGTTCATGACAAAATAAGGAATTCGCCTTTTGTCAAATACAGTAACAAATTCGCGTTTTGTCAAATCAATACAATTCTCAGAGAATCATAGATAGAGTGACTCTGATACCACTTGTAGTAATGAAACTCAATTAATTCATGTTTCAATCTCTATCATGATAATCCAAGAATACATAATCTTAGCGGAAGCACTAACCTGAAGCCATAATCAAATATCAGTGATGTTCTTTAGTTCTTCTAATCTTCCAGAAATACGGCCTCAGAATTTGTATGTTTTCTCTGATGGGGTAGAAGGAAACTGAAATACACAGGCCGTTCTCTGGGGACCAGAATTCTTTTATTTATCTGATTAATTAAATCAGATTATTTACTATTTATAATTTGGCTCCTCATCAAATTATAAATACAACTTTTAGTATATACATAATATAATAGCAAAATACATTAAATATATATATGCCCACAATTATTAGAATTAATCTAACAAGGGGATAATAGGACTATACGACGGGTACACATGTGCATGCGCTCTTTGAAACCGTACACATGGCGATGGTGTTTTCACTACAAAAATTTACCAAATAACGACGGAAAACTGTAAAAATTCATCGGAAAATCACAATTACGATTGATTTCTGCGGATTATATCCATCTTAAAATTGAGCATTGTAAAGTAATGCCGACGGATCACATGTCCGTCGTGACAGTTAACGACAGATATACGACAACTATGTCGTCGTACAAGTTGACGGCACAGATTACGACGGATTACCGATGGAAAGTTTATGTCACAGAATTTCGCCGTTGATCCGCCGGGGATGAATATTACGCCCTCCGTCCATGATCTTTGGACCTAAAAATTTCGGCACAGAGTTTAATTTGTTTTGATGATTTGATAATAAATTAAAGTATTAAAATATTAAAGTGTGAAGTGTTAAAGTATATTGTGGGACCTACTACCAAAAAAAGGAAAGGGTCTAAAGATGGTGATCATGGACGGAGGTAGTACAAGAAGATAAAAAAATCCTTCAGTGATCCGTCGGAGCCTGTATAAAAAATAATAAGTTTATTTTTGTTTTTTCCTATTCCAGCACCCTATTTCAATCCAACCAACAAATGAACAAAAAGCAATAGTATCCAACAAATTTCATAATATCCGATAAGTTAAATAAACAAAAGTCAGAATTACATGGTTTCATTCTTAGTAATCCATATATAATATCAAAAGTCTAAATATCTGTAAATACATAAGTTCAGTTCTTAGAAAGAGCGAATTCAAGCTCAATGGATACCAAGAGGGATGTGAATGTCTGCATCACTTCTGAACTGACTCATGAACTGCTCAAATACACGATGTTGATTCTGCTGTGCAACCTGAAGCTCTTGTGTCTGCTCATCGAGCTTCTCACGCGCCTTGCGCTCCTGCTCTTGCTGATGTTGCATCTATGATAAGCGATCTTGCCAGTCGAGAGATCACTAGCGATTAGGGGTGTTTGCGGTTTGGTTCGGTGCGGGTGACGCAAAAACTAAATCAAACCGTAAAATATGGTTTTTTAATTTTTTTAAAATCAAACCAAACCAAACCAAATCGTATTAAAACGGTTTGAACGGTTTGGTTTACGGTTTACAATCATATTGAAAAATAAATATACATCAATGTTATGGTACACAATAAAAGAACACCATCGCACGCAATTATACTGAATAACAGTTTTTTAGCAAACAACAAAAAATAAAATAACTTCACTTCATAATTTCTTTTATGGAAACAATCTGCATGTGTAAAAGAAAAAGAAATGGAGAAAGATAATATTCTTAGGTTTTAGGTTTCTATTTCTATTAAGAACTTAAATCTAGAAAATAATTTAATTAATAAAGATTTCTTTTAACTATGTTCCAACTCCATGAAAATCTTTATACTTTAATTAAAAAATAATTAATAATTAAAAGTATATTACGGTTTTATGGTTGAGTGAAGAATTATTCTACCTAATATGAGATAAAGTATACAAATAATCTTACACATTTAAAATTGTACAAAATCTACCCAATTTTTCAACTATTTTCTCACTTTACCCTTAGGGCTCGTTTGGTAGCAATACCGAGAAAAGGGCGGATAAGAAAATGTGTGATAAGTTGAGATAAAAAAAGTATGATAAGTTGGGATAAGAAATATATTGTGTGTTTGGTACAAACATAGATAAGTTGAGATAAGAAATATAAAAAATTGATAATTAAAATTGAAAATAAAAAATTGATAATTAAAATTGAAAATAAAAAATTGATAATTAAAATAAAAAATAAAAATTGATAATTAAAATTGAAAATAAAAAATTGATAATTAAAATTAAAAATAATTTTTTTTAATTAAAATTAAAAATAAAAATTGATAATTAAAATTGAAAATAAAAAATTGATAATTAAAATAAAAAATAAAAAATTGATAATTAAAATTGAAAATAAAAATTTAATAATTAAAATTGAAAATAAAAAACTTATCACAACTTATCCGGGGGTAGAGGCGGTATAGTATATGCCAGTGTAACAGTGAATTTAGTCCGGGCCCAAGCTTTTTTGCGGGTCGATGGCATTATTTTTCTCGGATACCAAACACTGGAAAAGCCGAGATAAATTTTCTTATCTCGGTTTTTTCTGGGTTATACTGGCTACCAAACGGGCCCTTACTTTCCCCCTCTCTCTTCTCTCTCTCCTCTCTCCTCCACCTCACCCTACACAACATGTGATCTTCCCCCCCTCCCTTCTCTCACTTCTCTCTCTCACACTCACACTTCTATTTATTCTTGTTTTTTCTATTCTTTCTTTTTTCATTTATTTTTTCTAGCTTCTTTCTTATTTGTTTTTTTATTTTTTTGTACTATGTATATTATTATTTTTTTCAGTTTTTTTTTTCCTTTTTTCATTTTCTTATTTCAGTTTATTTTGAGTTTTTTATTTTTTTTTTATTTTTTTTATTTTTAATGTAGGTTTCGAATTTATTGTAAGTGAGAATGAAACCATCAGGTTTGGCATAGTTGAAAAGATATTGATGAAATCTTGTCATTCATGGTAAGCTAGTTGGCACGATGTCAATAATGTCTTGCCAAAATATATGTAAAAGAACGCAAGAACATGAGATTAAGTGATAGTCATGTGACATTCTTGTGAAAGAAAATACAAAGAAGGTAATTAATTAAGACATCCATACCATCATGTGTTCCATAGTTGGTAAGATATCGATAAAATCTTGAAAAGACGAGACAAGAAATTGGGTAATGTAACTATCATTAATTGCCGAAAAGATGAGGCAAGAAATTACATCATTTATTACCTAATGATGGTAATAAATCGTTAGTTACTTGCCAGCAGAAGGCAAGAAATGGAGCGATTTCTTAAATTAATTCGATTTCAACATAATAAATTCAATATAATAAATTCAATTTCTTGCCCAAATTTAAAACTTTAAAGCTTTAATTTTGTAGTTCTTACTTACTGATTGTAAAAATGGTGAAACCCTTACTTACTAATGGCAATAAATAGTTAACTTATTGCCTTGATAAGACAATAAATGAGATAATATAACTACCATTAACTGCGAAAAACACAGGGCAAGAAATTACACCATTTTTTACCTACAGATGGTAAGAAATGGTTAGTTACTTGCCCGCATAAGGCAAGAAATGAGGTGATTTCTTGTCAATTATTTCACATTCTAAATTCGCAACAAAACAACAAAACAAAATCTTAATTAAAAAAAAAAATGAGCCAACAATAACAAATATTCTAACTAATAATATCCATTCAAAACCTCAAGAAACTACCTTTTTTACTCAAATAAATATTTTGGTTTGACCAAAACTTACAAAAACATGATTGAAAAAAAAAAAAAAAAAAAACCTACAAGAAACAAATCTAATTTTCAAGCTGCAACATCCCCACCATTCCTACAACCTCTGCTCCCTCCTCCACTATGCAATATTTCAATTAAATAAAAGAATTAAAGTATATGAACTAAATACCAACAAATTCAAAGCTTCACTGAAGCCTATATCTAAAAGTATAAAATCAATTAAAAAATTTTACAAATTAAATAGAAAGCCAAAGAATCACTACCACTTTTCCCCCAACAACCCCGACATGTACGCCGGAGATGAGCATCAACTGCAGCAGAGAGAGTCGCACAATCGAGTCAAACGCTGCCGCCGCCCAGCGCCGCAGCGGCTGGCTCCGCCCTCAGTAGCTCCTCCAAGGCCCCACGATCCAACCCTTCACCGAGAGAGAGAGAGAGAGAGAGAGAGAGAGAGAGAGAGAGAGAGAGAGAGAGAGAATGAAAATGGTTAGAGAGAATATTGGGGAGGCGTAAATGATATGGAGAGGAGGAGATGGAGTGTGAGGAGGAGAGAGAAGAAATAAGGGTAGTTTGGGAACAACTTTAAAAATATGGGTATATATTGACCAAAATTAAATGTGTAAGAAAAATTGGATTCTCTAAGTGATATTAGGTAGAATGGGGTATTACCTCTTTATGGTTTACGGCTTGGTTTGGTTATTTTATTTTGGAAAACCAAACCTAAACCGTAAATCATAAATTTTTAAAAATTAAAACCAAACCATCTTTTCCAAACCATAAACCGAACCAAACTGCACAAATACGGTTTGGTCCGGTTTGATTTACTGTTTAAACCAAACTGTGAACACCCCTACTAGCGATGCTCTTGGCGAGTTCACCTTCTCCAAACACCCTTTTCTTCTCATTGAGCTTTACAACATGCAGGTAAACCTCATTGTGGTTGACCTCACGACCTTTAAGATGCCCCTCCTCAATATAGTCCTTGATCTGACCCTATAATCAATCAACTAATTTTGATGCAATAGGTAGGGTGTGTTAAGGCATTGAAGATGTGAGTTATAATGGTAAGATCACAATATTGTAATTAACCTTACTTTACATGAATTTTTGCTGCTTTTGGATCTGTGAAAGTTCCATCTGGCTTTATATGACTTTTGTTGTAGGCATCATACATGCAATACTTCACTGGGACTCATCTCTCTACAACCTTTGGTAAATATATGTGTATTTATTAGTTATTACCCCATCCATCCCATTGAACAAGTCTCAGAACTTTTTGGCAAAATAACCAATAAAGGTGAAGGGGAAAAGGGAATGAGACTTATGTGAGTTAATTGTTGCCAAAAAAGGAAAGGGGACTTGTTCAATGAGACGGCCAAATTTAGAAAGAGAGACTTGTTCAATGGGATGGAGGTAGTATTATTATATTTCTTCCATTTCATATAAAATGACACATTTCAATAGTGGCTTTTCTGCCACGCTTCTCGATGATGGGTTTTAAGATGGATTTTTGAAGAATTCTTTCTTTTACGGGATACTACGACTGGAGGGAGTATATGAATGTTGATAATATCAATTATAAATAATTAATTAAAAATGGGTTATATATAAGTACGAACCAATTCGTGAGCATACTGCATAATAGACTTTGAGCCACCGCAACATTTTGCAATCTTAGACTTTGCTTTGACATATTCTCGCTCCCAATAAGCAAGTCATCCTTCCCAGACCATAGCACCAATGTAAGGTGGCTTCTTTGAACGAGGATCCTCTGCACCAATGGTTGGTTTCTTCATGTAATGCGTGAAATCTCTATATCGCTATGCTGCCCTTGACCACCAATGGTTAAAGATAAAATCTCCATCCGCATTATCCCACGTGCATTGCTTCCATTGTATTCCCGCCGACTCTACCCCTCTCGTTCTCTCTTCTCGTGTCTTTATCTTCTCCCAACCGGCGATAGCCTCATCATCAGCCTTGTCTCTCGTCTCTCTCGCCGGTCGCCTGCCTCCCAGCCCACACCATCGCCTGTTGCCTCCGTCGCGTCTAAAGCCACCATCAACTCCAGCCATATGTAAGCAACATTTTATTTTTCTACAATATTTTGCCTTAGTTATTGTTGTGCATTACTATTAGCTCAAATTTGTGATTATATTCAATTCCTTATAATTTGTAATCTTTCCCCAATTTTTCAAGATCTCTAAAAAAATTTGGTTGCTATTCAGACGACGGTCGAAGAGGTATTTGGAGATTCAGAAATTGAGAGCAAACAAAGAGGAGTATGTGGTGTCGTGGACTGTCTAATAAAGTTGTTCTTCTTCTTCTTAAAAAAGGTAATTATAAATTTGTTATATTTGATATTTTGATGGATTTTTGGCCATTTATATTTGAAAGCATCCATCAAGAAGTTTAATTTAGGATAAAAGGCGAGTAGCAAAAGGTAGATATTAGGATAAATGAATTGTTAATTAGTCTAGGAATCTTCGATCCACGGCAATAAAATAAGTAAGGTTAAGAGTATTGAAAAAGAAAATAAATATAATATGACTATGGAAGTGTTTAATTTATTGTCTGATTTTATATCATGCATGTTTGATTATATAATGCATCGTCTGATTTGGTTTTCTTGACTTGTTGGAATAGTGCTTGAATGTAGAGTGTACAAGAGGGTAATTATTTCCCCAAAGAAGAAGAAGAAGAAGAGTTGGAAGAAGAGGAGCAAGATCTAACTCTAGAACAGAGGATACTATTACTGGGGGTGGAAAAAGAACAAAGAAGCGAAAGAAAAGAGCATTAAAATCAAAAGCATGGGATGAATTTGAGATTTTGGAGATATGTGAAGGAGATCCTCCAGTGGAAGTAAGGAAAGGGCAATGCAAGCATTGTGGCAGCCGTATTGCAGCTGATTGAGACTTTTACGGCACCTCGGGTTTGAGAAAGCATATTCTCTCATGCAAGGCCAAGAATGAAGTGAAGGAGAAAGATAGTTAAACGAAGCTAACTTTCAAAGCTGGAGCCGACGGTAGTGCTATAATATCAAGATGGAAATTTTCCGAGAAGGATGGTAGACTTGCATAGTGCGAGATGATTATACTTGATGAGCTCCCTTTCAAATTTGTGGAGAAGAAAGGATTTAGGAAGTTCCTTGCTCGTGTGTGTTCAGATTTCATCATTCCAGACAAACAATAAGAGAAGACTGTGTGAAATTATTTGTAGAGCAGAAGAAGATTTTGAAGTTTTTTTTCAAGAAGGGCATGGGAAGAGTGTCCATAACCACCGATTGTTGGACTACAATCAACAACACAAACTTCATTTGTATTACATCCCATTTTATTGGGGCGGACTAGACCCTCCACTAAAAATCATTGGCTTTCGCTAGATCATTGGTCACAAGGGGGAAGACATTGTTACAACTGTTGTTACTGTACTGAAGGATTGAGGTCTTAGGAGCATTATTTGTTGCACCGTAGATAATGCAAGTGCAAATGATGGGGCCGTTAGACATGTTGGTAAGTCCCTTGACTTATGGAATACCAACATACTAGGCGGGAAATATGTCCATTAGCGTTGTGTGGCGTACATTATGAACTTGGTGTTGTCGGATGGCTTAGAGGAAATTGGAGTATCTGTGATGCGAGTTAGAGAAGCAATGAAGTGGATTAAGAGCTCGCTGATGAGATCACATCGATTTCATAATTGTTCCTCAAATTTCATCAAGTCCCCCGAGAGAGGCTTGTCGTTAGATGTGCCTACAAGGTGGAACTCCACTTATTTGATACTAAAGTCGGTTGAGCCTTATGAGGTGGCAATTAAGGTGTATGCATCGGTGACTCCAGGTTTTGTGAATGATTTATATTCTAAGAAGTATTAGGATTGTCCACTCGGTCCACCTCAAAATGAAGATTGGGTCAATGTGAGGAAGATGATCGACTACTTGAAGACATTCTATGATTTCACACTCTTATTCTCGGGCACTACTTTTGTGCGTCGTATTTATTTTTCAAAGAAATGTGTAGCATATTTGAGATGATTTCAGATTTAGAGATGAGCATAGATGAATAAATAAGGTCCATGGCGAAGAAAATGAAGGAAAAAATTGGCAAGTATTGGTTGGAGACTGAAGATTTGAATCCAAAGATGAACAAGATGTTCTACGTTGCTGCAATACTGGATCCTAGATAGAAGTTGGACCACGTGGAAACATGTTTAACTCAAGTTTATGGAGATGCTTGAGCGACAACATTAATGGCGTATGTTAAAAAGGTGATGTATGAACTGTTTGATTTTTACAAGAAGCAACAACAAGCTTCTACTCCAATAGCACTAGCAGGTGCTTCTTCTTCTCAATCTCAGCCTTCATCAATCATGACTTAGCAGCAACAGAGTATTTGTCCCATAGCTTGACCTCGAGGTAGTAGTCGTATTATACCAAAAAGAACCTAATCTACTGCTGATGATTATTCTGAGTTGACAATTTATTTTTTCGAGCCACAACATACGGAAGAGACAACTCAAAATAATGATGATGTGGACTCATTTGATATACTCCGGTGGTGGGCGAAGGATGGTAAGAGATATCGGGTTCTATCTGAGATGGCAAGAGATATCTTGGCTATTCCAGTATCCTATGTTGCTTCTGAGTCTGCTTTTAGTATGGGGGGTCGAGTTCTCGACCAATTTAGAAGCTCTTTGAATTGCGATATGGTTGAACCTCTTATTTGCTCTTCGAATTGGGTGAGATCGAGTTCACTATTCATGGATGATGATGATGAAATGTCAGAAGAACAACAAAAAGAATTTGAGAAGTGTACGTAGTAATATTTACTTATTCAAGAGACTTACTTTGATTTGTTGTTTGGGTACTTTCTTAACAGTGACGAGTTCTCTTTATCTTGGTGACAAGACATTACAAGGGGAGACTGGAACTGGCAACGGTGGCACTGACACGTCCATGAGTAGCTCTATGGAGTTGAATGATCGCAACAACAATATTTCTTAAACATAGATTGTGTTTATCCCGTTTTATTTTGGACTTATTTTGGTTTGTGAAATTGTGGATTATTTATGTTTCTTGAAGCTTATAGGTTTATGATTTTGAATTTTTTTAAGTTTGTGTTGGACTTTTTTCATAGTTCGATTTGACAGCGTTTTAGTAATTAGTATGATGCAATTGATGAAATCCCCATTCTTTTGTGTGCCTCTGCTGCATGGTCTTTTATCATTTAAATTTGTAGTTAGTTGTTATTAATAGGAAATAATGAATGTTAGACTTTAGCTACTAGGTTCATTGCAGCACTTGTCATTTATGTATCTATTTCAGCACTTGTGCAACGTATTACCATCTTAATTGCATGCAAAATCCTTTATCATGTCTTCATATGCTCTAAAGAATGTTATTAAGAACTAGTTGGATGATTATTGATTGTATTTGTATTTGTAAGAATTATTTTTTTTTAATTTTATTATTTCACTTATTTGAATTTAGATTGGGATACATGATTTTGTCGTTTGATGTTGAATTTGTTTCCGGTATTAAAAAAATGAATTAGGCATAAGCAAAAAGAAAGAAAAATATTTTGATTTTTTTATTTATAAAAACCGGTGCCATAACCGGTTCCATCGGTTAACCGGTACCAGATCAGGAACCGATTTACTTAATCGGTACTGGTACCGGTACCTGAAAATTAGTGATTTCGGTAACCGGTTAACTGGTATCGGACCATTTACCATCCATACATGATATGTTCTTATTAATGTAAATGGACATTTAGCGAGATCCTTAATGAAGTTGTTCACAAGTCCTGAAGGAGAATGTCAACATATGCTTCGAACCAAGATGCAAACTCCTTCTCCGTTCTCTAATCAATATCGGAATCTAATATCAATGGATCACTTGCTCGCAATTGGTCCACAAAGATGCTTAATAGACAAAATGAATGTCATTAGAAACTTTCCAGTTACAAAATTAATTAAGTAAAAGACATATTATGCAAGAACTTACTTAAGATACGACTATGTCTCTTCACACAATTTAGAATAACATATGAGCTGCCTCATAATCTTTATCATTTAAGTATCCATTTGACGGTGCTCCAAGAGTGTGTCCAGGTTGTTTGAATATTGCAAGATGTTGGTCGTGCTTATGATCATGTTCTTCATAGAATAAGTTACAAGACAACCTCCGATGTCTAGTGCTAACATGTTCTTCAAAGTAATAAGAGCAAAAAGTGGATGCTTCTTTAACTTGATAAGCATTGCAAATCGATCTTTAAATCTAGCTTTATTTTTTACTTTTTCTTAACTTTCGCAAATATCGTTCAAATGGATACATCCATCGAAACTGAACAGGACCCGCAGTTTGTGCTTCATCAGCCAAATGAACTTGTAAGTGTTCCATTGGATCGAAGAAACTAGGTGGAAAAATGTTTTCTAGCTTGCACAAAGTGATTGGAATACTATCATTGAGTTTGTACATATCTTCAAGTGTGATGCTTCTAGATATTAGCTCCTTGAAGAATAAGGATAACTCATTGATTGCATTCCAAACCCCTTGAGGCAGAATTTCTTGAAATGCAATAGGTAAGCTGCTGAAGACATGGCAGTCGTGACTTTTCATTCCAAACATCTTCAGCATCCTCACGTCTACACAACGACCCAAATTTAGAACATACCCATCTGGAAATTTAATGTTTTGATCCAATTACACAACACTTTCTTCTCATTATTGACAAATGTGCAACATGCTTTTGGATACTTCCCTAATGCCTCGTTGCGCTTTAATTGAGGTCTAGAAAAGTACAAGTTCAATTCTTCTCTAGATTTGCTCGTATCTTTCTTTTTGCCTGGAACATTAAGGACATTGTTGAAGATATTATCAAACACATTCTTCTTGATGTGCATAACATCCGAGTTATGATGAATCAACAAGTGTTTCCATTATGGCAAATCCCAAAAGATACTTCGTTTCTTCCACCCAGTGCCAGAATGTCAAGCTATTCTTCTATTGATATCATCGCTATCATCCTCGGTGAATTTCATAAGTCCTAAGAGCTCTATCTGTGACAATAATTCTTCTCCAGATTTTTCCTTTGGTGGATCTGTTGTAAGCACTTGCTTATTCTTGGTGAAGTCTTTTCTATTTCTTCTATATGTGTGATAAACGGATAGAAATTTTCGATAGTTGTCAAACCACGACTGCTTACCACTCTTTTCTAAAGTGAAAGCATCAATTTGCTCCATGCAATGTGGACAAGCTAATTTTCCAGCAGTGCTCCACAACATTGAATATGCCGGGAAATCACTAATTGTCCACAATAGAATTCCTCACATCTGCAAATTTTGCTTCAAACAGACATCATATGTATTCACACCCACTTCCCACAAATCTGTTAACTCGGATATCAATGGCTGCAAAAACACATCTAGCTTTTCCTTGGGATTGCGTGACCTCGAAACTAGAACAGTTAAAAACAAAAATTGTTCCTTCATGCACAACCATGGTGGAAGATTATGTGGTGTAAGAATGACCGGCCATGAAGAATATTGTTGGCTAGATTGTCCAAAGGGTTGGAACTCATCTATAGACAAGCCCAACCTTACATTTCGGTGTTCTGAAGCAAAGTCAGGAAAACAATCATCCAAGTGCTTCCATGGTAGGAGAGTCTATTTTTAAAGTTCATGATTTAATTTTTAATTTTTCTTATAATAAATACTTTATTTAATTACCACTATTAGTATATAAGTATTCTTATATGTGTGTGTATTTAATGAATATTTTAAAATATAAGGATGTGTTTTCTTTGATTGAAAAGTAGAAGTAGGGATTAAAAAAATATCTCATAATGTAACCTACTTGATTTGTCATATGTTCTCTAAAGTGGAAAAATATTATCAATCTAAATGGATTGAAAAATATTATCATGATTTGGAGTGAAAAAGTGGGAAAAGAGCAATCAATTTTTTTTTTCCCCCTCCTCACCAAGTAAAATTTTCCATGATAGAAAACAAAGTAAATAGGGGGAAAATGGTAGTTTCCTTTTCCATCATTTTCCATGTATGTAAAAATAATTAAATCATTAAATTAAAAATAAATGTTAATATTAAATAACTAAAAAAAATATTTTCAGTATGGATCTTACTATTAATAATTACTACAAGTCTATAATAATTACTCGCATCCATCCATATTAATCCCATAATATCGTTACAATATAAAAAAATTATAATTAAGACACTACATATTTAATTAGTTAAATATAAGTTTTAAAAGTAAATTAACTTTGAAGAAAGAAAGCAGAGAGAGTTTCACATAACTCTTGATAACATGTGACGTGATGTATCTGCAGATAGCTGGCTACATACAGTAAGTAGCGGCCATGGGCGGAGCCATACATTGTTAATGGAGTGGGCTGAAAAGTAGATTTTTCGACGCATTAAATTTTAACATATACAGTGTCATAGTATCCCGTAAAAGAAATGATACTTTAAAATTATATTTTAAAACTCGTACTAGGTTTCGGTGGAAACGCGTGCCGAAAATGTCAAAAAGTGAATGAGACAATTAGGTGGGATGGAGGTAGTAGTATACTAAAAGTACATATTTCAATGTTCACATAAGGTGTGTCTGATGATGCTTTAATATGTAAAATTTCATCGATAACTAAGTATATCTTTGACAAAGTCTCTCTTAATATAAATCATAAAGAAATCATGCATTACAATAAACAAGATTACTTCTCATTGATATATCGCTTCACTTCATGGAGCATGTATCTTTGCGACAAAATAATAAATTAATAAATTGATAGAAGTGCACACAAAAATTTCTAACTATTAAAGTGTGAAAATTCTCGTAATAACAATTAATAAATAAAGACACAAATCTAACTCAAATTCCACCAAAAAAATTAGAAAGGGAAAAGGCCAAAATTGCATACACATAATTTTCCATTCGAGATATCAAAATTTTCAATGAATTATGGAATTATTTAATGCAATAACAAATCATATAGTATCATCTTCAAGCTCAACCAAAAAAATCTTACTAATTAATTAACGAAAAAGAATTAGATTTTTTTTACTAACTATGCATGGATGTCTTCTAATGCAAATACATAAATTAATAAGCATACAAAATACAATAATACAAATTGCATACCAAAAGAGATGTTGAATTGTGATTGGAATGGACGAGACGAGTTGGAGGATGCGAGCGGTGGTCATGATGGATGCTGACTTCTTGTAATTAATAAATTATACAATTGTTTTGGGCCTTTTAATTTATTTGGGTTAGGCTAATATTATCATGAAGTATGGATATATGTATATATATAAGAGGATGTTTTGGGCTTGGCGTTGGGCTAAAACCCAATGCTATCCCTAAGTAAATATGCCTTTGGTAGCGCTGAACCGCTTTTTATACAACAATTTGACGAAATAATTATTTTATTTGGCGAAGGCACGTGTCAGTTTGGCGGAAGAAACTTAATTGAGGTCGACGTAACATCGACCTTACCCAATAATACATGCTTATTGTGAACATGATATTTGATTTTTTAAATTGATGCTTATGCATGAATAAAATATTTTACATGCAAACTTAAAATATTTACAGTTGAAACACTAAACTATCGACAAAGAATGAGATTTCAGCATATGTATAATGACATTATGAAAAAATAATTATATTTGGTGCATTAGAAAGCATGGAATAACAAAGCATGATTTCACTATGTAATAAGCATGAACGTTAGACTTAAACAAATATGTAAAGTAGTTACTAATGAAGTTAGAAATTGACATAATACATTTATATAAAGTTAATAATGAAATTAGAAATAAGACATGCTTATTATAAACATGATTTATGCTTTTTAATATTCATGCTTACGTTTAAATACAAATATTTTACATCCGAACTTAAAATATTTATAGTTGAAACTATAAACTATCAACAAAGAATGAGATTTCAGCTTAAGTATCATGAGATTATAGTTGGTGCATTAGAAGGCGTGGAATAAAACATTAGAAAACATGAATGTTAGACTTAAACAAATATATAAAGTTAATATTTGTGGTTTTATTTATTTATTTATTATAGAATCATTAATTTTAAATAATTTAACTTTAATGCTTATAGAATAAAATAATTTGTTGCTTATGGAACTTAATAGGTAAAAAATGGAAGATAATGGAGGTAGAGTTTGATGATGATGATGATTTCGAGATATTTCCTCCGAGTATGCGAACCAGTATTGTGAAGTTCCATTCCGGACCCGGTAAAAGTAGTGGATTGGCAAGGAATAAGATAAGAAAACGCTTTAAAAGCTAAACAAATAAAGATGATGGACGTGTAGTTGTAAGGAAAAAAAATTAAAAATAATATAAAAAAAAAATCAAAGATTACTGTACAAGGCTTCTCCCCAAATTCTAGTTTTAGCAATAGTTAACTTGAATCGAAATAGAAACTTTCACACTTAAACAATATTGCTTAGCTTTACATTCATCACACTTCGCGTTTGACTTTGTAAATAGTGAGTATAATATATCTTTCACATAAATACCACTTAAAAAAATGTAATCTATGCATTACGAAAATAAAATGAAATGCAATGCCATATTTACGAAAATATAATAAAATGCATTACGAAATATATAATTATGCATCATTATTATTTTTTATGCATTTACAAAAGGAAAATGATGTTTTAGAAAGAAAAAAATAGAGTAGGGAAAATGTATTGATTAAAACTTTTTGTAATTCATTAGTTGAAGTATAATAATGCATATCTAGTAAGCTATAATGCATTCATCGCCAACAATATAACACTACATGACTTTCAATTTGATAATATTAATTTTCGTCAACAGAAGAATGACGTGCAGTTGCTATTGTAATCCGTAAAAATATTCTTATATTCCAATACAAAAGAAAAAGAAGATGGAGGAGATAATATCACAAAGAAAATAGTAAGTAATCCCTTAAAATAAGGAACAAGAGTCCATCATTTATACATAATACAAAATTAACCTTCGATCGCTTTAAAAGGTAAGATTTTCATTAAAACTAAAAAAAATAAATATTAAGCGTTGATCATTCAATCTGGACGGTGTATATTATTTCTAATTTCTTACGGTTTGATGATTTTTTTTGATATGATATCTCCTCCATATTTATATAGCCAATAAATTGGCTAACAGACTAATGAATTTTTGTACTAGGTGTAATTAGGGATGAGAATGGGTCGGGTACTCACCCATTTAATCTTTCCCAAACTCAAACCCGTTAAAATTTTCGATACTCGTACCCAGTCCCAAACCTGATTAAAAATCAATTTTAGTACTCGTACCCGCCCCAAACCCACCGGGTAATACCCACTAATTACCCGATATACCCAAATTCTACAATATCAAAATAAATATTCCTATAAAATTTATATAACAAAAAATTATAACTAAAATATAAATACCAATTGAAAGTCAAAACTGTTATTTAAACATGTAAATCTCATATTGATATGTATGTATGTGGGTATGGGTAGTGGGTACCTGTAGAAATTTACTCATACCTGACCCAAACTCATTGCGGGTATCAGTTTTACTGCTCAGACCCGTCCCAAACTCATTTAATTTTACCCAAACCCATCCGATTAGGGTATGGGTGGGGAGGATACCCGCAAAAACCTGACTCATTCCCATCCCTAGGTGTAATCCATGTAAATGTTCTAGAAAAACGCAACAAGTAATTGAATTAGGTCCTGTATAAGATGATCAAAGCTCTTTTAATTTCTGAAAAACTAGCCAAGAAAACATGCTAGCTTCTAGTGCCCATACAAGTTGCCTAACTTTAGACTACACGATTTTCCGTTCTAAAATAGCACTAGAATGAGTTTATAGAACAGATATATGAAATGCTCAAAAAAAAAAAAAAAGAACAGATATATGAAGCTATATTCTGCAATCAGATCTATGAGTTTATAGAATTTACAAGTAAGGCTGTATGAGTTCTTTATGAGCACAAGACATTGCACAGTTTGTCAATCTTTGCATATCAATCACAAAAACAAGGTGAGAAGGTTGATTCTGCAACACTGCACCAAGTCGTAGATACACGAGACTTCATTTTGTTTCATAAAATCTTGAAAATCAATACATCCACGCCTATCAAAATAGTCCCAAACCTGAAAACGGAAGACTGCAATCAATGAATCAAACTTAGACGACACAGAGAAAGATGAATGATTATAGAATACATTGGGTAGGATAAAATATGAAGTTTTCTTCAAATTGTTAGCTAAAAAGGTGCAATGTAGAGCTATTATTATTAGGTGAAGAACATGCTAGAAGGATATGAAAACATATCTCAATTTCATAATGTAAATAAATGAAACAGACTAATGCAAGTCCCACTAGAATCCGCTGATCTGTTCAGGATGTGTAAACAAAACCTAAAATTCTCTACATCCCTCTAAAACAGGATAAATGCATAGCCCAGACTCATTGATCTGAAACCAATCGAAAACAAAAGATTTTAAGAAAATGAGAAATATCACTCAAACGAAGCTTCAAATTTAATGAAGTCATCAATCCAACACACTAAGCAGATGCACTCTAGTTCAAGAATCTCCAAAAATCAATCCATGCACAAAATAACTTGAACTGAAAACATATCTCCTCCAGAAACTCCAAATTAACCCAATCTACTACATCACCATTCAATTTTAAGGTGAATCGAACGCTTTAATGCAGAAAATCACATAGAAATACAGATCTACAAGTTAAATGATCATGTTAGAGTAAGGTTGTATAGAATCTACGCACAAGATACAGATTCTACGAGATTATAGAACATATACCTTTATGAGCAAGCTGTACGAATTCTTTATGAGCACAAGAGATTGCAAAGGTCTTCAATCCTTGCATGTGAGACATTAGCGAAGGGCAGCACCCTAAATTTGCCATTGATGGAGCAAGTCAAAGTCACCTGTGCCGAACTAATCATAGTCTGCAACAACCACAGAATAAGAATCCTATCTTACTTGCTGTCTTAAAAGGTTGGTAAATGACAAAATAACTCAAAACTGCAACAATTTTCATTTTCCCATCACACTTTCAAGTTGTGCACCTGGCATTCCATTGTTTTGTCACTGCAGCTCCACCACCTTGAGGGAACACAGTCAATATACTTGCACCAGCCACAATACTTGTTCAAATTTGTGTGTTGAAGAAGGGACACAACACATCCTGCAACTCTGCGTAAAGAAGAGAATTATCATAAGATTTCATGCGAACCACAGTAATAATAAGAAAAGGATGGTGCATAATAATAAGAAAAGGATGGTGCAGAATAAAAGCAGCTTGCTAACTCACATAAGAATGAATATGACAAGAGAAACAATCCTTGAGATTGGCTTATCCCACTTCCTCTCAAGTTTGAGAGAGCGCTTGACATCATAGTTAAATATCCCTCTTTTGTTCTGGTGCACTTTCCTTGCTTGAGGCTTGAACAGGAGCATAAAACCAGCAATGAAGCCCGAGATAAACCCCCCAATGTTTGAAAAGTTGTTGATAAGAGGCATCAGGCCAAGGACAAAATTTAGCATTAAGATTGTAACAAAAGCAACAAGAGCTGCAAACTGCAAATTCACATGAGAAACACCATTAGTCTATGCCATGATGTAAGACCAGAAATGAAATATACTCGGATTGAACAGATATAAACCTTCTTGGAGTAAACTTTCCAATTCTGGATAAGACCAGATAGTGCGGCACCAAGCAATCCAAATAATGCCCCGGAGGAAGCAACTGAAGGCCTATCTTGGAGAAATAAGGCAGCTACCAAGCATCCCGTAAGAGCAGAAAGTATGTAGATAGCTCCTATTCTTACTGCAAAGCATAGAATGAGGGGGACGGAATAAGTAATTGCATAAAGACAAGAATTACATTTTTCTGTAGAATAAGTTTGGCAGTAGAATTACATGCTCCAAACTCTTGCTCCAAGTGAATTCCAACAAAAACCATGCTTGAAAGACTGATGATAAGGTGGAAAATGCCTGCATGCAAGCATGGACTCGTGAAAACACGCCATAATTGATGATTGGTAGCCAGATATCTCAGTCGAAGAGCCCCCATTTTGTCAAGCCTGTGACGGGGAGAAAAATTCCTCAGGTATTATACTTATAACTCAAGAGTGTAAGAATTCTTTGAACTCCTAAAAACTTCAACAGATAAGACTTCTAGGCAGACCATGTATGATAGTTAAACTAAGAGTTCTTAGTTTTAGTGAGCTGAACAAAGAAAATAATCACAATTCAATCACATTTACTAGTACCAAAAACGGACACAAATAAAGGTGAATGGGTATAGGAGACATTGGGTGGTTTACAAAAAAATATGAAAGCTTTCTGCAATTGTTAGTGGAGAAGGTGAAATGCTTCTTAATTTATAGACTTACCATCATTAGAAGAATAGCAAGAGGGTCATGAATATATCAGACAACACGTCTCAATTTCCGAAAGTAAATACACGAACCAGAACTAACGCAAGCCCCCAAGGATTTATGTTTCTATATAAATTAAAGGATGAAGCATTCTATAGGTCAGATCTTGAAATCAAAGGAGAATCTCATGTATATTATACTTTTTTTTTTTTTAAAGCATCACATATATATATCAAATCAACCCCTTACGGGGGAAGAACAAAGTTTGTGGTGAGGATGAACCAAAAGTGCTCATCCTCCAAAGTACAACTCGATCACCTATGACAAGAAGAGTGCTCATGTATATTATACTGTACTTACTAGTATGGAATTAGCCAAGAAGAGTGCAGGTAGAAACGATTCCATTTTGAAGTAAATGCAAAAGATACAAGCAATCCAAATTATGTATTTATAACTCAACAAAATCAAAATAGAAAGTAGCATATGAAAAACCACGTAAATTTCGTATCTGGGAAATAAAAGAATACATATTCTAAAGAAAAGAGAAGGAAACAAGAACAAAAAAATCACTCGCGCGAACAACTTAACAGAAGCAAATATATCATACTTCACCCCTTGCATAAGCCTCTGCCCCATCAAACACAAGATACCAAATGAGGAGTTTAGTCCATAATTAGCCTTAATTCAACCCTGCTGCATTACTTAACAAAATTGACGGATTGATTTATTTAAAATGCTATAATAAAACACACAATTCTCTACATCCGTTCGAAGCACGACAAATGCATAAACCCTACCTCATTGATGTAATAAACCAAGTGTAAAATATCTACCGATGGTGAAGAAGTTTCACACAAGAACAAGAAAGTGAAGAGTTCACGTTTGAAGGCTTAAGAGTAGTTAAAATCGTGTTTCATTGTTTTTATGCTTTTATTTTCTACTTTTTGTATGAAAAGCATATTACTTACTTTTTGTAATGAACACTTTTACAATGTAGCAATTAAGTTTTTCCCTAATTTCATTTCATTTTTCTCCTCTTCGTCTCTCTCCCTCTGTTTTTTCTTCCTCTCTGCAAATTCTCTTCCAATTCATGCTCAATTCAGTTTTCCAACACCAAGCAAAAACACAATGTTCTGAGAAAACGAGAATATCACTCAAATGCGCTTCAAATTGAATAGAAGTCATCAATCCACACAGTTAGCAGAAATACAACAATCCAACAATCTCCAAATATCCATCCATGCTCAAAATCAAGCCAATCCACTACCTAACCATTCAATTGCAATCTAAATCGAAAACTCAGATTTCAGAAACTTACGCAGAAGCGGAAGGGCCAAGCAGGGGATTCTCTGCCAGTGGCTGAAACGAGAACCTTCCAAGCTGCTTGAACGAACACTCCCCGTGAGAATTTCCCCAGCAGTTATTCACAATCATCGTCGCCGCGAACGCGATCAGATGTAGGATCACGAAGAGAGAGATGATCCACGTGCTCTCCTTCCTCTCCGAAATCCGCCTGAAGAATGGGAACGGGACTTTCTGCTCTTTCAGCAACTCTTCCGCGCTGAGTTCAGCCGACATTCTCGGAAACGACGGCGGAATCGACTAGATCTCCACGCAGGTTTGGAGCTTAGGGTTTGGGATCTCCTCCATCGGAGCTTGCTCGAAGCTTTTTCGCTGAAAGAGAGTGAAATTCGGAGAGAGAGAGAGGAATGGAGAGTTGTGGCGGTTACAGCTGTAGCTCGGCGAGTTGGCTATGGCGGGAAATATTCAAGAGTTTCTATTTTCCTTTTCTTTTTAAGTTTTGGTTGACTAAGAATATTAAATTTGACCCTTTTTCTTTGAATTTTAATTTTCAAGTTCGTAGTATTAATAATTCCATAGAAGGAATGCTATACGTGTAATATTCACAATTTTAATTTATATACGTTGTTTTTCTTTTTCCTCTCAAGCTTGGATAAATACAAGATTTCTTGAATTTAATCTTTATTGCTCAGCGTTTTTTTTTTTTTTGGACCAGTAAACGTGAAATTTATTTTCGTGTTGATAATTTCTTAATTCTTGTGTAATTGTGTTCATTAGAACATGCTTTATTATTTTAAATATCAAAATTCAAAATCATTATAGTACATGGAACTAAATAGAGTGAATCTCAATGAGAGTTGGATCACATTTTTTTTACCACTCAACAATAAAAGTCTCAACTTGTGTAAAAATAACTTATTTAACATGCAAATACAGTTTTCATAGTATGGCAAAATGCAAATGAAAAAAAATAAATAAAAATAAAATAAAAAATAATAATAATAAAAAAAAGGTTTAAACTAAACTATCTTGAGTTCTTTGAGCCAAGTAGTGTGTAAAGGGCATGGATCTTGTTTTCCTTGAGCAATGGCCTTCTCTGATAAAGAATAGAACCATCCATTCCTCCATTTAAACTGCAACCATTAATGCATAATCAAATTTCAAGCTCAATCATCACACAATAATATTACTATTTCAATTATGGTATCCAAATTTCTAACCTCTTTAACTGCAGTAGGGAAATGAGCAACTGCCCTAGAATAAGCGCATAGCCTCTCCACCATCGATTCTTCGAAGACTAAACCTTTCTCCGCAGCTGCAGCTGCAGCGAGTTCGCCTATAAGGGCCGATACCTGCAAGTGACAAAAAAAGTTAATAAAATGAACATATGTAGAAAATTGAGGTAAGAGTAGAAAAAAGTCAAGTAAAAATAACTTAAACCAAACATTTTCAATGAGTCATCATTCTTATACCTGATGAGAAACAGCAAAGAGAAGTATGCAAGGGTAGATACATAAAAGAGTAATATATGAAATAACACAAAAGAAACATCGAATATATGTTTAAATTGTATCGTTTATAAAGACTTAATTTAAGCAAAGAAAAGAAGCAATTAATTTTAGATATGATCATGTTCATTCGCTTTACTATTATTATTTTTTATAGTCAAATTCATTTATTAAGAAGATATAAATAAAATTAGATATGATCAAGGTCAAGCTTCAGCTAATAATTATGCATCGAACTGTAAACTCATATAGTCGATCTTGATTCTTGACCACTAATTTAGCATACACGTTCTTGTTTGCTTTCTATCGGTAACTCAAAAAACAAACAGAAGTCGTAATTATGCATCGAACTGTAAACTCATATAGTCGATCTTGATTCTTGACCACTAATTTAGCATACACGTTCTTGTTTGCTTTCTATCAGTAACTCAAAAAACAAACAGAAGTCCAAGCAAGAGCAACATATCACTAATTAAGGTAACATTTCTTACTAGAGAATGTGATGTGAAATTCTTAGCTCTTGAGGAGTAAAAAAACGTTTAATTACCTCAGATCGATATTCCTTCTCCACGACACCTACAGTTGCTCCGGGATGACGGGCTCCAACGAGCATGAAAGCACATATCCATATAAGTTTCTCAAGCATTTGTTTCTGGAATGCCTCTTTTTCAAGCACCTAAGAGAATTCCCCAAAAAAAAAAAAGGTCCACAAAAATCGACTTATATAATGATCAAACCATCCACATCGAATCAGAACATAACAAAATAATCGACTCTTCTCACCTTGCAAGAAAGCCCTCCAGCACGTAATCTTGCAGCAACAGCAGAAGCCCACTTCCCATATGCAGCAGTTAGTCCTTCCGGATTAGTGTCAGTTATCCCATCTATAGGAGGCTCACCAAGTTTCGACACAGCAAAATATGCTAGAACTTGTTCGGCATTTACAAGGCCTTTAGTTTCGAACCACGGCTCCAGCATTCCATTCTGGAAAAACACCAAATCTGCTACATTGTTAAGAATCATCATCATGCCTCATCTTGTAAACATTCTATATACTGATACTTCAATCACAGAAAGATATTACCAAGAATGAACTACTTGATAACTGCAAATGTAGAACACACTCCAAGCTAGACAAGCAAAGGAAAGTTGTTACTCTACACATAATATGCGTTGGACCAATATTTGCATGTACTTTCTCCTAAAGTTGGATTCGACAAGGGCCTCAAACATTGTGACTCTGCAAATCTGCAAACTGATATACTAACAAATTGCAGTACAACACACACACACACACACACACACACTATTGCATTTGGGGGGGGGGGGGAGGGGGGAGAGATTTGGTTTGGATCATAGATTAGATTGACATATGAATGTATGATTGAGTATTTGAACGATTAGACGATAAATCATGCTAAAAACAGTACAATCCATTAAAGAATGGCCCCTTTAAAATCTTGGTCTCCTTCACTGATGGAAACCATTATCAAATAGCAAATGCAAAAATCACAAGCCTAATCTCAACAACAATGGCGGAATTAAGCAAGCTAAGCACATTCTCAAGCTCAAAGCACTTCCATTCCATAAGGAACAATCAACATTAATCAAAACAACCACACACCCACAAAGTACAATGACCCCAAAAACAAACAGCGTTGAAACGGAAAAAAAATCTTAAAAATCATACCGCTCCATCGCGATTTGGGAGTGGATTCAAGCACCGCATCGAGATCATCATTACGGGTACAAACCAAAATCGGCCCGGCAAAGTCCAGCGGGACGGCTTCCCCTCTCTTAACCATAACATCGCCGCCACCGCCCATGTCCTGAAGGGCTTTCCCGACGCGGCCTCCGCCCACTATTACGGCGGGGACAACCTTCTCCGCCGTGGCCGCCATGGACGACGAGGGCGTCGACAGAGAAGCTCTGAGTCTGCAGCTGAAGCTGCTTCTCGAAGTGGATTTCGCGCAGTGGTGCAGAAATGAGGAGCTAGAGAGAGAGAGCGCGGTAGCCATGGATGGTGCTGGAGGAGTGACAAGAAGCCATCATCTGGAGTGGATTTTTTGCTTTGGAGGAGATCGCTCGGGTGAAGAAGAGAGCCACTCGTTTCTCACAACCATATCCGGATCGTTTTTCGGGTCTTACCCGACCCTATATTACTCAGTTTTGGGCTAACGCTATTGTAATCGGCCTTTTCAAAGTAGGCTTTTTTTTCAATAACAAAATTTATTACAATAATTTGGATTTATTTGCCCATTTTTAAATTATGTATCTATGAAAATATAGTTTCGTGGATAATATTTTTTTTACAGAAATTTGGTGATTAATTATTAGCTCTCATTTTAAGAGGAGAAAACTGGACCAAAAGGAGAAGAAAAAAAAAAAGATTAAAAAAAAAAAAGAATGAAGGAAACACGCTCATATAGCATGTAGTAAACAAATTAGAGATAGTATCAACTCTCCAAAGAAAAGAAAAGAAAAAAAGAAAAAAAAAAAAAGTTCAACAAACTAAGTTAAGATTTAGTCTATAAGAAAAAGAACGTTACAATTTTATTATCACATGTAAAACAAAAAAAATGAATTTCTACGTAGCAATCCATGTTTACATATATCAATAACCAAATAATAAAGCCTTTAAAAAATCCCAATCTCCATCTATAGTTGAGATGGAGTATAATATTGATCTAATGCACCCAACCACCTAAAGTGTTGAAAATCGAAAAAATAAAAAGTTAAATAAAACCCACTTAATTCTTAATTATTCATATCTCTTTTTTTTTTTTTTCCTTTCTCCCCATTTTTTCCAAGTAATGTACATTGATAATATCATCAATGATTCAAAAAAGAACACGTAATAAAATTATGTAATAGATGATCCGAATTGCTCACGCATCGAGCCCACATTGAAACATCGACGGCACGAACGAGTCATAGCCAAATATAATGCCATGTTCTTCGGCAAAAGTGCTCGAATCTTGAAAATCGAACGATGTTTGTATGTCATCGGGGAAGCTACTACGCGGGGGATTCGGCTCCATCATTTCCTTGAATTTGGACGATTGCAACAAAAGCCCTAACGCAGCCGGCGAGGCTGCGGCGCCGGCAATCGGGAGCGGCGGAGAGTCGGCAGTCTCCGCCGCAGCCGGGCTTTCCACCACAGGGGTATTATCGTCCATGTTACAATTAATGTAGCGGCTGAGGTCAAAATTGGTAACAGCATTAACTCCGCGGTATTTTATTGCTGCCATGTCATACGCAGAAGCGGCTTCTTCTTGAGTGGCTACATCAAATAATTTAAACCGGAAAAAAAAAAATGTTAGGGGCATTTTGGGAAATTCAAGTGGTGCTTAATATTGAATTCGAGAATTTAATTTGCATGAGAATTTCGGTGGGAGGCAAGAAGTTTTATTTCAGCAGACCTATAGTAGTTGAGGGTTGGTAATTTATGCTTCTAGCCAACCGTATTTGTTTGCTTTTATTTATATTCATTGTACTTTTTATTAAATTTCACTGAATTAAATTCTAGCATTATATGCATCTAGTATTTAAAAAAAAAAAAAAAAACTATAGATACTGACATGCTTGCTTGCTAGTTTATAAATCAGTCAATATCATGAATTAATATTTTATTTAGAAAATAAAAAAAATTATGCGTGTGTTATTGGTATAATAATAATATTGTATTTCAAAGTGCCTAACTTTTAACTAAATAGCGACATTAATGTTTGGTTATTAATGTAGGTAACCTAAGATGTTGATTCGTTATTGCAACTCATGTTCCTAACTAATTACAAAAAAGGGACAAAATCATTTCATAACTTCAAGTCTAAAGTTTGCTCACCAACAACTCACCAACTTATTAACCAAATTTCTCCATTTAATTAAAATGGTTGAGGAATTTAATATTTAGTCTACATAAATTATATACTAATAAATTGAATTAAATTAAATGCAAAGTGTAATTGGCCTACCATATGTTCCAAGGTAGAGATACTTGTTGCCAAACACTCTCCCAATTCGAGCTTCCCATCTTCCATTATGATGATGCCTGTTTAAATACACTATATATTTTTAATTTAAAAGGATTCTTTCTCCCAAAAAAAAAAATAAAGATCTAAAAGATTCAATCAACCAAATCTATCACATGCCAATTTATACTCCACTAATTATGCGCAGACAATTAAATGCATTCATTACTAATTTAATTTAAAATAAATTCACGGTATTTGAAATAAGCTAGGTAACGGTGATGTGAGGTTACCAATTAAAATTTCTATGTACATTTCATGCTTTATTGTCATCAATTTATACAGCAATTTGTTGAATAAGGAGTATCATAAATGTACACATAAGAAGTATTAACGAAGTGAAATAATAAATGTAATGGAAAAATTTAAGGTCTATTATTTCATTGTGGAGCATTGACTTTCATTCACGTACATACACGAACTGCAAAAAATTCGATCGCATTTTATTATTTTATTTCTTCATATTTCAATACTTGCAACAGATAGCAAACGTCAGCGAAACAAAATATCAGACCCAAGTATAACATACCAATCGCAAGATTTCTTTCAAAAAAAATATATTAATAAAACACGCAAGATTTTACATACCTAATAAGACAAATTCAATAATATTTATTTCCAAATTTCAATAACCACTACCAAATCTCGCCTTATATTCTTCCAGATTTCAACATCCAATAAAATGTCAAAAAAAATGCACAATCTCCAAAAGAAGAAAATTGATTTTATTAAATTAGGTACTCATATATTTCAAAAGCAAGCCAAATAGCAATTATTTTCTTTAATACGTACCTTGCTACGCCTCGATATTTCGATACGCCACGTGAAAAACCACTGCTTTTTCTGCTATTTCATTTTTAAAAAAAGGGAACGAACCTTAATATATACTACCTCCAACCCATATAAGTAGTCTCATTCACTTTTTTGACTTTTTCAGCACGCGTTTCTACCGAAACTTAGTACGGGTTTTAAAATATAATTTTGAAGTATTATTTTTTTTCACTCATAATATCCCGTAAAAAAAACGATACTTTAAAATTATATTTTAAAACCCGTACTAAGTTTCAGTAGAAATGCGTGCCGGAAAAGTCAAAAAAGTGAATGAGACTACTTTAGTGGGTTGGAGGTAGTATATAAGCTTAATTAATTACCAAAAAAATAATACTCCGTACCAGTAATAATATAGACCATACCTTCTTAATGAACTAATGTATTCTTCCTTCGATTGTCC
Organism: Mentha longifolia; assembly: GCA_001642375.2. Taxonomy (NCBI): domain Eukaryota; kingdom Viridiplantae; phylum Streptophyta; class Magnoliopsida; order Lamiales; family Lamiaceae; genus Mentha; species Mentha longifolia. The sequence goes on from CM038111.1 coordinate 32,689,812, forward strand.
CTCCATTTCCTTAAGCTCTTTTTGATACGTGGATAGCTGCATAATAGTATATTATAATCATCAGAAAACTCTATTAATTTTTAATTATTTTATAATTAAATAGATAGTTAAGAAACAATTATTACTTACATCAAAATTTAGAGTGGTTTCCTTTCCCCAATATTTAAGTGCAGCCAAGTCGTAGGCTCGAGCTGCTGCTGCTTCGTCATTGTAGGCCCCTAAAATAATTTAATAAATCACACAAAAAAAATTAATAATATTTTAGTGGGTATTGGATAAGGCCATTTGGATAGAGCCAATAGCAATAAAAACAAATGCCACGTCATCAACAAAATAAACTGAAATTTATTTTATTTTTTTCAATTATCCTTTTTTTTTTTTCTTTTTGGCAGAGAAGTTAAGGAGTGCGTACCTAAATAAACTGCATTTTAATAGGATCGCGGCAACCATCACCATCAAAATAGACCAAAGAATTCATAAGGGCAAAAAAGAGAAATCACAATTAGTTAATGTAAGTACAATATTTAAATAAATGATATTTTAATTTAATTTTTCATCCTATAAAGATGGAAACGGCAGTCAAATCCAAGGAACTGTATCCAAATACTACCTCCATCCCATTTATTTAGGCTTATTTATTATTTGACATGTATTTCCACTAAAACCTAGTACGGGTTTTAAAATATAATTTTATAGTATCGTTTTTTTTACGGGATACTATGACACTCATAGTATCCCGTAAAAAAAACGATACTACAAAATTATATTTTAAAACCCGTACTAAATTTCGGTGGAAATACGTGCATAAAACAAATAGGTCTAAATAAATGGGATGGAGTAGTAATATTTGCATCTTCTAGTTCATTACATGTAGTAATATTTAGAATAGAATATAAGATGATAGTATTTTAGAAAATAGAGGATCATGTGCAATAAAAAAATTATCCAAAAAGAGAAAAAACCTTGTCTTCCTTTTTTATTTTGTGACTCATTCCAGCAATCCTTATCCCACAAGTGAGCTTCAAATCGACCTGTCCACCTATGCCTGAAATCGTCATTTCCCAAAATTAAATAAATAATGAGTAATACTCATACTACTTCTCTACAAATTACAAAAAAAATTTTTTTTTTTTAAAAAAGCACTCTCTAATTTCAAACAAACATGCATGAAAAAGCCAATATTGAAATATCCGGCGTAATACTTGCTTTCTATATATATGCACACACGCTATTTTTCTCTGATTGAAAAAATAAACACAAAAAAAATAAAATTGGTAGAATATTGTTATCTCATAATTATAATTACAATTATAATTAATATTATGATTTTGAATTCCACTAATACGAAATTTTAATTAATATAATAATTAATGAAAAAAATTACCTCGTAACGCCTCTGTGAATTGAGCTGCGTTGTTGAGGAGATTCCCTCGGCACACTCTTTCGCTTTCTCTTCCCCTCGAGGCGGTCGTTGTCGGAGTTTTCGGCGGCGATGGTGGCGGCGGCGGCGGACCGATTCTTTTGTTTTGAAGACCGCGCCATTAATTTAAGCTTCAATTAGTTCACACGAGAGTCCGCCAATCGACGAGGAGAAGAAACGGAACGAATGAGAGTAGAGAAAACGGAGGATTAGGGCGGAGGAGCGGCGGAGGGATGGGATTTAACGGCCGTGTGCGGCGGCTGGGTTTATGCTGAGTGAGATTGTATCTAAGTCTTTCGCTTAATGTGGGGCTATATATATATATGTGTGTGTGTGTGTTTTACTGGTAGACTTGTAGTCAGAGTTCGATGTGGGCTTTCCCTATTTTATTGTATACTACTGCCTTCATCCCAATAGATTAGTCATAGTTTGAATATTACACAAACCAAGGTTTGGTCAATAAAGTTGGAAAAGTATAAATTTAAGAGTAAATTAGTGTGAAAAAGTACAAAAAGTACTAATTCGGCACTAAAATCTAAGTTAAATATTTCCTTATTTAGAAATGTGATTAATATAATGAGACGGATCAAAACGAAAATGTGACTAATGTAACGGGATGGAGGTAGTAATTAATTTTAATTGTAATTATTTATTTTTGTGGGAACTAGTAGTAATAAATATCGGCTTCCAGTAAAATGTCCACATTTTCAGTTCAAAATTTAATTCACAGCTGCAATTTCTGATCCAGTAGTTTTCTCACTTTCTCTCTCTATTTTTATAGGCCACATTTTCCATACAAGATACCGTTACAAATTCTTAATTTTAAGTCTCTTTAAAAAAAATTAATGATAATTTCTACAATTAACATGGATATGCGCCTTTTAATTCATTTAATTTAATATCTCGTTGTAAAAAATAAAATTGAAGATTCAATTTGTGCGTTTCTTAGAATATTGGATTTTATAATTCTGAGTTATGACAAAAGATTTAGATTGTTTAAAGCCTTAAAAACTAGATAGAGAATAGGAAATGAGATCGAAGTTATTAAAACCTAGTAATTGGTTGGACCGGTTAGCTAGGATTGTAAAATTTTCTTTAAGGAAAAGACTTTAGAAATTTTATATTAATAAATATCACATTTACAGAAATACATGTGTGAGTGTGTATACAAAACATAGTATTATTTGTCAATACTTTTCTTATAATTAGAATTCCAATTATGATAGGAAGGCACATAATTAACATTATTAAGCAGCAATCCTTTTTTTTTTTTTTTTTCTGAAAAGTGATTCTTTAAAATAACGAATGATATATTTTATCATTTATAATCGAAATAAATATTATTATGATTATTATTACATACTACCTCCATCTCATTTAGTTAGACATGTATTCCGTTTTGGTCCGTTTCAACAATTAGACACATTTTCTAAAATGACAAATAATATTTGGCTACAATTAACTCTCTCTCCTCAGAATTAATTACAGCCACATATTCCCAACTCTCTTGATTTTTGGATCTACAGTAAATGTTCCTAATTAGTTGAGATGGAGATAGTATATAGACATACATAGTTACTTAGATAACCAAAAAAAAATAGTAACTTTCGTATGAAAAAAATAACGTTGGCCTAAATTATAAAATATCACTCACTGACAGGTCTAAAAGTAAAAACTTTGATTTCTAATACTCCTTCCGTCTACGATTTTTAGACATCAATACTATATTAGGACGTCCACTAATTATAGACACTTTCTCTTTTTAGTAATGGGTCTCGCAACTTTAACATTTTAACACTCATAAAAATTTTAATGGGACCTACAATTATTATATTTTAACACTTTAACATATAATTTATTAATATATCATCACAATGTATTAAACTTTATGACAAAAAAATTTGTGTCCGAAAATTATGGACGCAGGGAGAGGGAGTACGAGTTTACTCAACTTAAACTTCAACCCCCAAACACCATTAAATAACGCTCCTCGCTCTACCCACATTTCCCCATTTAGGGTAGCCACACCCACTCCCTATCTCAACCGCTTTTATTCACATTCTCATTCCCACACATTTTTATTTTATTTCAAATTGAAATTGCCTTAAAACAAATAACACACTTTTAATTATAACCACTTATTCTAACATAAAAATAAATTAGTGGTCATATTCTAAAAAGATAAAAATTAAGGTTGTATTCTCTTTAATAGAAAATGAGGACAAGTAAAATCCTGCATTGTTTTCTTTCATTTTTACTTGTCTTTTTATGATAAATATTTTTTTGCGAGTATGAGAAAAATTTGCTGGAACAATTATTTTTGTCTTTTCACCTCAAATAATAATAGATATTTTGACACTTATTTTAGAGTGATAATATTTTTCTTACATGTTAAGCCTCTTCACCACTTTAAAAACACATAAAATAAAAGTAAAGGCCACATTATATGATGAAATTATCCATCATTTTTTTTATCCTTCTAATTTCTTTACCATTAAAGAGAATACACCCTAAATTAAAATGAATATCTCTAATTGCATCTTCCTACTTGGTGAACATGCAAAGTTATGCATCTTCACGGACATTGTGACACAAAATTCGCGTATTCACGCCGAGGTGAGTTGTTCAGCAATGTGTGAAATCCGGAGTATATTGTTTGAAATTATTTTAATATTAAATTTTAAAATCGCATCACGAAATACTCGAACTTGAGACATTTACAACGAAGTCTTGGCATTAATCATACTATCACTAGGTTAGCATATGCATGCAACTATCATATACTTCATTCGTCCCACAAATTTAATCTCAATTGCCATATTTTTTCGTCCCATAAATTTAGTCTCATACCAAAAATGAAAAAGTTAATAGCCTGTTGCACAAATTAAACAGCCTCAAAATTCTCTATAATTATACAATATGACAGTGTCCCACAAAAAAATACAAGACAATTCATTATATGTCCATAGAAGTTAACAAATGTCAAATAATAGTCAAGAAGATAAAAAAAAATACAAATTATGTCAGTTTTTGACTTTTTGGACCAAAATACCCTTAATGAGTTGAATTTGACTATTTTTGACCTTTTTTTTCCAGAAGTTTCTTTTACGTTTTCTTCGATTTTTCATTTTTTTCAAATTTTACGTTTTCTTTTTTTAATTTTTGACATATTTAGAAATGAGACTATTGGGATTATTAGCATCAAATAGTCTCATTAGGTCCAACTACAATTTTTCAATTCAGTACATATAATCAGAAATATGACTTATGGGACTATTGGTACCGATAGTCCCATAAGTCTCAACTTCAACAATTTATTTAAGTCCATAAAATCAACATTTCAAGCATGATTTTTATTTTTTTTTAAAAAAACATGATTATGAACAGGAGGAACAACTCTAAAACGACTGTAGCAACCAATCTAGAGGCAAAAACTCTAACTCAGAAATAGGACTAAGGCTACCCCCAACGCGCCGGGATCGCTCTTGATCGCGCGTTGGGGGTCATGGGAGCGCCGGGTCTTCGTGCAGAGCAGAGCTTGGAGATCGTTATGCCTGCTGACATCATAATGACGTCAGAAAGACATTTTTTTTATTAAATGAATATTCCGCAAATACAAAAAAATGGAAAAATTAAAATTGAAGAATAGCCGTTGGGCTATCCGTTGAGCATCAAACGGCTCTTTCCCAAATTTCCCTATAAATACCACACACACCACACACCACATATCACACAATTCTCCCACTTTACACACAAACTCATCTTCAATTTTTCACAAATTTCTCCAAAAATTTCCCCAAAAAAATGTCTTTCTCATCGAGTTCTTCGAGCAACGCCGACGAAGTGCCACGAGCGTTCGAACAACTGAGAAAATCACACCAACTGATCCAATCTATACTCGAGGAGCGACAGCAGATGACGGAAGATGACCAAACGAGGCGCCGACGACGTCCAGCACATAGGTCCTATATAGAGCGAAATCATTTCGGCGGTGCTGCCCAACTGATGGCGGATTACTTTGGTGATACACCAACCTACGGCGACGCAATATTTCGATGACGATTTCGTATGTCGAGGAATTTGTTCTTGCACATCGTCGAAGCACTGGAGGCACGTGATCCTTTCTTCACTCAACGTTGAGATGCTCTTGGAAAGCCTGGCTTCACATCAATTCAGAAGTGTACTGCTGCGCTTCATCAACTCGGAAATGGCTGCTTGGCGGACCACCTCGACGAGTATCTGCGAATGGGAGAGAGCACGACCATCGATTGCCTGAAGCGCTTCTGTAGGTCGATGGTTACTGTTTTTGGAGGCAACTATTTACGGTGGCCCAATGCAACTGATTGCGCAAGACTACTGCGTATGCACGAGGAGATCCACTGCTTTCCGGGGATGCTAGGTAGCATCGACTGCATGCACTGGGTATGGAGGCAATGCCCGAATGCGTGGAAGGGTCAATACGTCTGTGGCGATAAAGGGGTTCCCACGATCATCCTAGAGGCGGTGGCCTCTTACGATCTGTGGATCTGGCATGCGTTTTTCGGAGTTGCGGGCTCCAACAACGACATCAACGTCCTCAACCAGTCACCCATTTTCAGCGATGTTGTGAACGAGATAGCTCCGCTAATTCAATTTACGGCCAACGGACCCCAACTGCCGCAGTTGACCCCAAAGTTCAACTTTTCAAAATAAAGCAAGAGTCGGCTCGAAAAGATATCGAAAGGGCTTTTGGCGTATTGAAGATGCGGTGGGGAATCATCCAAGGCCCGTCGAGACTATACTTCCGTGATCATATGCAAGATGTTATGTATGCTTGCATCATCATGCACAACATGATAATCGAGAACGAAGGGCCAATGGTGACGCAATGGGCTCCTCCGGAAGATGAAGCTTCTAACAGCAGCGGGCCTGACGTGGAGCGAGGAGGTCCGGCATCCTTTCGTGAGTATGTTGAACGCTCATTCACTATACGCGATTTGGTCCGTCACGGAAACCTCATCAACGATTTGATCGAGGAATTGTGGACTCGTAGTGGTCGTGTTGATTAAGTTGTGTGTTTTTTTAATTTATTTATTTTGATGTTTATTTATTTTTCATGTAATGTCTACTATTTCAATTTAATAAATAAAATTAGTTTTAATAATGTGGTTTAGAATTAAATTTATTAAAGTGAATTATTAATTGAAATATAAAAAATTTAAGAAAAAAATAAAAAATAATAATAATAAAATAGGAGAGATTCTGTGCATTGGGGATCTCTCCACCGGAAAGTGGGAGAGATCCCACTTTATTGAGATCGACATTATGGGTGGCCTAATGGAACTATTGGTACCAAATAGTCAGATTAGTCACAACTTCAACAATTCATTTTAATCCATAAAATCAACATTCCAACCATGATTTTGATTTTCAAAAAAAAAAAAACATGATTCTGAATAAGAGGAACAACCTTAAAACAACTGTAGCAACCAATCCAGAGGCAAAAACCCAAAATTAGAAATAGGACTATTGACACCGGATAGTCTCATTAGTCCTAACTTCAACAATTCATTTCAGTCCATAAAATCATCATTCCAAGCATGATTTTCATTTCAAATAAAATAAAATAAAATAAAATACATGATTATGAACAAGAGGAACAACCCTAAACTAATTGTACAACAACCAATTCAAAGGCAAAACCCAAAATAAAAATAGGACTAATGAGACGATTGTCACCGAATAGTCCCATTAGTACCAACTTCAGCAATTCATTTTAGTCTATATATTCAAAATGTAAATGAAGAAACAATGATTGCACAAAAGATACAAAACACGTTTGAAACCATTTGAAATCATGTCGTGTTTCCTCACAAAACTTGCAACACCCAAGATCTATGACAAATCACAATCACAAACAGCAACAAGAAGGTGAGAACCAAGATCTGATTAAAAGTAGAACTCAAACCACACCAATCATCTACTGCCAGAATCGCCAAGGGAATGCCGTCGCCGCCGCTGGATCTGCGACTCCTTCAACGTCTTGCTCTGAATCTTCATCCTCCAGCGGCTCGACTTTATCGCCGCAGATTTGACCGACGTGCAGCAGCCGCCGACGAATTCGACGCTGCTGGAGGTGGTGGTAGGGATGAAGGGCGCAGTGGTAGAGAATCGAGCTTAGGAGAGCAGAGTAGAGCGGATGAGCGGTGGATGTAGAGGTGGCCAAAATAATCATACCCGCCGACCCGTACACGTATTTGGAGGGTTTGTACTCGTACCCGTACTTGCCGGTTCTAGTTCGGAACTGTACCCGGCGAAGGCAGCAGTTCGGGTACGGGTATTAAAAGTTGGAACCTGTCAGTTGCCTGACCCGCCGACCTGCAATTTTGATATATATTTCACCTAATATATATATATATTTTATTTCTTAGTTTTAATTATATATGCATTCTTTTCCTACTTTATTGTTTTTTCCATTAAATTTTCACCAAATATGTTTTAACGGTGCTCCGCCCTTGAATATTAAAGTTTTAAATAACTTTTTTTTTTTGGCTCAAACACCCCGGGAGGGTGAGGGGTTAGACGGACCCCCAACCTGTATATATCAAAAATAATAAAATCATACAGCGTCTGGTGGAGATAACACTAAAATGAGTGTTATCCCCAGCATAAACCGAAGTATCGAACCTAATCGGAATTGGGTACACCGACCTAATTCTCGGAGGAGAACTAGAAAAATAGTATCTAGAACAAAACAATGATGATGGCCCGAAAGTGACCATATCAGAAAAACCAAGTAGGATAATCATGATGAAGAGAAACCAAAGCATAGTGCTAACTATATCGGAACCTGAAGTTCGGATAACCTAGTTGGTCCATCTGAACAAGCGCCAAAAAATAGTGAGGCGCGCTGGTAGCATCATAGAGCTCCATGGAATCGGTCTGGGAACCCTGACGCGCCATGAAATCTGTAGGGCGATTCTCTTCCCCGTGAATGTGGGAAAAATGAACCTGAATCCCCTGCAGCCTGAGACGAATACGTGTCATGTGATGACGGATGTCTGCAGGGCCATGCTTACCAGAAGTAAGCAAGGTGACGATCGCCGCAGCATCCATTTCGATCCAGATATGTGAAGAGAAGGTGACAGCCAAATCCAGTCCATGAAGAAGAGCACTGAGCTCCACTTCAAAGCTGGACCTAGCCTCAACCGGAGAGCAGAAAGCGTGGAGCAGGGCACCATGATGGTCACGAACCAAGCCACCACCCGCCGCACTCTCCGAAGTAGCATCAAACGAACCATCAGTGTTAAGCTTTACCCAAGGCACTTCAGGTGAGATCCATCGAACGATCCTAGACCTAAGGGACCTGCTGACGGGCTCAGCTACATGCATGAACAAGACAAGAGGATGGCAACCCTGCTAGTGAACCGGCAGGAGCTTCCTCGCAGCGACCAGTGTGTGCAGGTGATGTTTAACCTGCCAAATGATATTAGAAGAACGAAAAGGAATGCCACGGTGCTTGTGACTGTTCCTCTCCGTCCAGATAAACCATGTGATGAGGCAAGGAATCAAAAAAGAAATGTGTGTGCAAGTGGCTCATAGGAATGAGTGTCTCCACTGTCCTAATCTATGTGCAATATCAGTGCTCGTGTGTGCATGTGTTAGTGCAGGGAACCAGTCCGAAAAATGAGTCCACACAGCCCTAGCAGATTCACTCCAACATAACACATGCATGATCGTTTCAATATGGGGAGAGGTACAACACTGGCACCTCGAAGCAAGACGGATATGACGAGACTGAAGACCAACATCGACAGGTAATCGACCAAGAAGGAGACGCCACAGAAAGACAGAAATGAGAGGGGTAAGGCAAGGGTTCCAAATATCACCGAATAGAGATACCTGATGGCGCCTGTACCTGACGTGATGCCACGTAGACGTCACAGTGAACTCACCGTGGCCGGTAAGGCTCCATCTCATGACATCCTCCCCTCCCCCCCCCACAATACCGGCGTCTTGCTCAAAGCAATAACCTGATCATGAGATAGCACAGAAGTAGCACACAAAGCATGCAAACGATCCATATCCCAAGCAGAATCACTCCATAAATCACACACAGGGGGATTTGGGGCGCCGGCTGGGCGATACTCGGCGAGGGTCCCTTCCTTAAACCAAGCATCATCCCAGAAAGACACCCTCCCCGAACCAAGTGACCAACGAATGAAACCATGTGCATGAATAGATGAATGCATGAGCCTACGCCAAATAGGACTATGATGCACAGAGAAAGGAATCAAAGGATACGAGTACTTGCGCCACAAGTACTGAGCCCAGAGCGAGTCACGAGCCTGAAACCTCCACCACAGCTTGTAATTGAAGGCAGTGACCATATCAGAAAGCCGACGAATACTGAGCCCTCCCTCATTGAAAGGGAGGTAGATCTGCTTCCAACTGATCCAGTGAATCTTCTTGGCTTCACCAACAGATCCCCATAAGAAACGGGCCATCATTTGTTCAATCTCATGCAGCACACACTTGATCTCCTATGATTTAGTATGTAGAGGTATAGTTTATATTTAAGTTGTTGGAATCTTTACAATAAAATAGTAATATTTTTATTTGCAAACAATTCGAGTTATAACTAATCGAATTTAAAATAATTTTTTAACATTAAAAATAATAATTATAAAACCCGATGGAGCCGTCGGGTTGTACTCGTACTCGTACCTGCACTTGTCGTACTCGAAATCGTACTCGTACCCTTCTATACCGCGGGTAGAATATGGGTCGATCCGATTTCCTGGAACCGTACCCGCCGAGTACGGGTATGGTTCTATACTCGAACCCGCATTTGGCCACCTCTAGGTGGATGTGTGTGTGTGTGTGTGAGAGAGAGAGAGAGAGAGCGAGAGAGAGAGAATTTGGGGGGCTATGGCTCAGAAATGAAATGAAAAGGTGAAAGACATTTTTTATTCAAAATTAAAATTTGGCTTGCTGAGAGTATTTTGGTCCTAAAATATAAAATAAGGACATAATTTGATATAATTTGTATGTATTATCTTCATGGATATTATTTGACATTTGTTATATATCTACTATCACAAAAATTACTCTACTTTATCAATAATTTATCTCTTTTACTTTAATTTCGACAAAAATACCCTTAAAAGTGCTATTTTATCTTCTTCTTTTTTTAAAAAAATTATTAAACAATTCATTTTCTTCACATCTATACCCGGCCATTCGAGACTAAATTTATAGGAGAGAGGAAATAATTTTTTAATAATAATTTTGACTCTAAATTTTAAAGACTTAATACCCCTTTCTACCTAACATCACATAAGGAATCCAATTTTTAAGGCTCATATAAGATTGATCAAATTATACCCATATTTTCAAAGATGAGATAAAAATGCCCTTGAATATATACTTCAACCATCCTCCTTCTCCTATCTTATTCTTCATTCTTTCTTTTCTTTTTTACAGATTTTAAAATCTCCTCTCTCTCTCTCTCTCTCTCTCTCTCTCACGCACACACACACACACACACATTCCTTCCCAAGATTGTGAAGCTGAAGGCGGCGACGGACATTCACCGGAGCAAATCTCGCCTTACTGGACTGTGGCGCAGTGGCGATTGATGCAAACGACGGCGGCTGGACGGCGGGCTTCTGGGTGGCAGCGGCATTAACTGTAGTTGTTGGGTATGATACAAGGTTTTTGCTCTCTCTCTCTCTCTCGTTTCTTAAGCTTTTTTTTTCCTACACACAACAAACTCTCTCTCTCTCCAAACTCTTAATTATTTTTCCTGGACACAACAAACACTCTCTCTCTCTCTCTCAATTTTTTTTCTTTTTTCGTTTTTGTGTTGACAACATTTTTTTATTTGATGATCGCGCTTCCATGAGAGAATTTGATGTTTTATTTTAGATTATGCTTCCATTGGAATTTAGAGTTACTGACGAGGGGAAATCAGTCCCATTTCTTTTGAATTTCTTTGTTGCTCTTGAATTTTAGTGTATTTTGTATTTGTTGTGTAGTCCTTGTTTCATGTGTTTTTGTGTGTGTTTTGTTAGTAAAGTTAAGTGTGTTTTGTTCTAGTTTTTGTTGCTTTTATGTGTTTTTATGCTCAAGTGTAGGAAAGGTGAGTTTGGGAATCAAGAAGATGCAAGAGTCAAGAAAAGAGTCGAAAAGGGGACGAAGAGCTCAAGGAAGGGGTGAGAGAATGAAGAAAATCCGCAGCTCAAGGTGAGCGGCCGCTCACAATACAGGTGGCGGCCGCTCAGTACGTGTTTGGTGATTTTCCGCAGGAAGCAGTGAGCGGCCGCTCACTGTAGCTGGCGCCGCTCACTCTGGCCGACTTTAGTAATTTAATTCCTTATTAGAATAGGTTTTCACAAACCTATAAGTAGGAAAACTTCTTAGAACGAAAATACTTTTGCTCACCTTAGTTTTTAGCTTTCAATACTCTAGTTTTACATTCGAGAATTACTTTCGCAAGTTCATGGATCCGGATTCAAGTTTTTAATTCAAGCTTTCGTTTAATTCATCAAAAAGTTCATTGTCTTTCTTTTGTCTTTTAATTTAAGTATTTGCTTCCATCTTTAAATTCGTTCCATAGTTCCATTCTTAGATTCGTTTAATAAGTTCATTGCATGTTCTTAGTTTAATTTATTTATTTTCAAATCTTAATTTGTTGCTTAAACTTAGGTTTATTTTCAATTGCATATTTAGATTCGTTTGCACTAGGTTAGATTTATTTGCTCTCTTATTTGCTTAATTTTAAATACTTGCCTAGGTTTAGATTTAAAGCTTTGATTTAATTTCAAGTCTAAGTTTAAGATTATTTGCTAGAATTATTTAATTGCTTTCCTTTAATTGCTTTGATTTATTTGCTTCCATTTAAATTGTTTGCATAGGATTTTAGTCTCTTAAAAACTCTCAATTCTTTTAATTACTTTCGTAGAGTGTTTAGCGTGTGTGTAATCACAAGATTAAATACCCTGTTAAGTTTTCCTCGAGAGATCGATATTCGGGTTTTACTTAATTAGTCTACGATAGACCTAGTTTATTTGCTAGCACTAATTTTTAGTGAAACAAATTTGGCGCCGTTGCTAGGGAAAGCTTTAGGTAATTAATTTTGTGATTGTGTTTTTAATTTCTGTTTATTTTCGTTTTTATTCAAAAAAAAAATAAAAAATAAAAAATAAAAAAATAAAAAAAATAAAAAATAAAATAAAAAATAAAAACATTTTTATGCTTCTTAATCTCCTTCGGGTATTCTTTTGTGCTTACCATTGGTGCTCTTAACCCGTTTGTTGAGTGTTGTGCATGCATGGTCGTCGAAGTCTTCAACAAGATCTCTCGCCATTTATAGACAACATCAACCGGAGGAAAGCAGTGCTGGCAAGTACGAAAGGAGGAGAAAGAAGTGAACCACCTAACAATGGTCTCGGTCTCATTGCATCTCCAATATTCGAAAAGTCTCCAAGTCCCGAATTCCTAGCCTTCAGATCACATCAAGCAGCAGAGAAAGTTGAAACGGTGAACATCGACGAAGGAGGTAGTTCGAGTTCTGACGAGTCTACTGAGTCTGAACATTCAAGGATCATGGCCAGAGTCATCGGAGAGTTCATTCGGCCCACTTTCCCATCTTCCTCGTCTGCCATTGTTCTCCCTAAAGAGGTTAGGGACACGGAGCTCAAGCCTCAACATTAGAACTTGCTGCCAACTTACCATGGCATAGCAAACGAGGATGCTCTCACCTTCATGCGAGAGTTTACCTCAACGGTGCAGTCCTTTTCACTTGGGAACATCACAGAGGATCAGCTAAAGATGAAGTGTTTCCCGTTGTCTCTTAAGGATCGTGCCAAGACATGGTATCTTACTCTTCCAGCAAACTCATTATCGACATGGAAGGACGTCTGTGAGCGGTTCATGCTCAAATACTACCCAAACCGGAAGACGCAAGAAATCCGGTCACAAATCATAAACTTCGAGCAAGGAGCAGATGAACTATTTCATGATGCTTGGGAAAGGTTCCAAGAGTTGCTGCAGCAGTGCCCCCACCACCAACTGGTTCCCGAAATGCTCTGCCAATACTTTTATGAAGGATTACATCAAACGAGCCAGTTTATGGTGGACAGTACAGCCGGAGGGAACATAGCGCTCAAGACTGCTGATGAACTAAATGAAATTTTCGAGACTTTAGCTGCGAGTTTTCGATTGAAGTTAGTTCGACCAAGGAGACGGCAAGCTAGTGCAGTGATTTCTGAGGACACTAGCTCGGATTTGAGAAAGTAAGTTGCAGCAATGGCTCGAAAGATGCAAGAATTGGAGATGAAAACCGAAGCCTCGCCATCAACTCCCCCTGCCAAGATTCTCAAGAACACACAACCACAAGTGAAGGTTCAAGTGTAAGAACAAGAAGAAGAGTTTGTGGTATGTGATATTTGTCAAGAGTTTGGACACTACGCCAATAGCTGCCCAAACATGGGGGAGTTTACTTATGAAGAAGGAGCTGAAGTTTACTCAACTCAAGGTTACTTACCTCAACAAGCTCCTCCTCAGCAAGCAGCGACGGGACGTCAACCACAATATGGATATAGATATCGTCCACCTCAAAACCGAGGAACTGGATCCAACTTTCAGTCCCGTCGACCACCTCAACAACAACCCTACTACCCTCCATATTCTCCCCAATACCCAAACCAACCTTACTACCCTCCACAAAACACCTACTACCCTCCACCTCAACCATCATATTTTCCTCCTATGCCATACTACCAACCTCTACGATACATTCCTCCTCAACAACCTTACTATCCTGCGCCTCCGCCTCAACAATACCCTCCTTAAAACACTCATCCTCAAAATCAACCTCCTCAAGCTCCACCACCTAACCCTCAAGTGCTACCACCGCGTCCTCAAGAGACACAAGAAGCGGTCAATAAACGCTTTGAGATGCAAATTGGTCAAATGGCGACTCAAATTCAACAAAGTTTACAGCAGCAGAAGAGTCCGGGCCAAGGGACGCAAGTTCACCAAGTTCAGGCCATTGCAGTGTTCCAGAACGAGGAGATGGTGGAAAACGAGGTCTGAAACCCCAAAACAAAGAAAAATTCTGCAAGGGGAGGTGAGCGACCGCTCACATCGAGCTGGCGGCCGGTCACTCTTCCAGCAGGGGGTAGTGAGCGGCCGCTCACAGGCCCCGAGCGATCGTTCAACGGGCAAAACAGCGGTACACCTCCCGAAGCTGAACCGGAGCCCAAATCTACTCTTCACAAAGCTTCCATTCCATATAAACCACCTCTTCCTTTTCCAAGTAAGGTGAAGAAGGTGAAGGAGGATCACAAGCCTGTTTGTAATTTCGATTCTTTTCCTAAGCAAGGTGATCCCGGAGGTTTCAACTTAAATGTCACCTTGGATAGTGGAGAGATTGTCTCTGGCATGCTGGACTTAGGAACGGCAGTGAACTTGATGCCACATTCGATTTTTGAAAAGATGACATCCAAGAAGCTAAAGGCGACTGACTTTCGTATAGAATTAGCAGACGGCACTTTGAGTCGTCCGTTGGGCATTGCCGAAGATGTTGCAATCATTGTTCAAGGCATTCGAGTTCTAGCTAATTTTGTAGTGCTTGAAAAGGGACGAGGAGCGAGGAGTGCGAACGGTCATCTGCTCTTGTTGGGACGACCGTTTATGGCGACTACTCAAACTCGTATAGATGTTGCTTCCGGTACATTGAGCATGGTCGGGAAAGGAGGTTCGGTAATGTTTTCGGTATTTGGGAAGTCACCCTCTACTTCTACTTCTACTTCTACTTCTGCTTCTACTTCTAAATCATTGATCCATACATGTTCTTATGTTCAAATTCCTGATAAGTTGGATGAGGATAATGTTGTGCAGGATGTGAAGGAGGATGATAAATATGAAGCGCCAATTGTAGAGGAATTTTTGAGTGATGAGGAAGATGTTATCATCGAGAAATTCTTGAACAACTTGAAAGAGGTAGAGGAAGTGAAGGAGGCTTGTATGGTAAGCATGCAACAAGAAGAAGCCATTGTTGACGATTTTCTCGCTAACCTGCAAGATGAAGCTCACATTTCGGAAGAACCTTGGTTTAAAGTGCATGATCAAGAGCAGTTGTATGAGGAGTTTCAAATAAGTATGGGGGAGAGGGGTATCAAACATGAACCGATTTTAGATTCTCAAGCCAACCTGGCGGAAAAGCTCAAAGTTTGGTCGAGAATGGTTGATGGATTCCTCGGATTTGAGACTGTTATAAGAAACCCGTTATTCGTTGCGACGGGGTTTGGCTGATGAAGATTTCGTCGAGCTAAATGACGTTAAACAAGCGCTTCGTAGGAGGCAACCCACGGTTTTGTAATTTTTCTTTGTGATTTTTATTAATTGTATTATTAATTTTTTGTTTTCTAATGTAGGCTTAAGAAGAATTTTTGGATCTGAGAGCTTGGCGACCGCTCACAAGCAGTTTTGGCTGTTCAAGTTTCTTCTCGATTTCACTCCACATTGCTCTCTATTCCTACTCTTATCCTCCACCACCTTGAATTGTTGGTAACTTTGTGTCGTTTTTGTTTAGTTTTTCGTATTTTTAGTTTTTCATTTTTGGTAGTGTGTTAGTGGGTATTATGCTTTGGTTTATTTTATTTTTGTTGTGTAGGTACTTGGCTTTGGAGTTCGTGTGGCTCGTGAAGTTGGTGCCGTGTTTGTTGTCATTTTGTGAAGTTTTCTATATCCCTCTCTTTTATTTTTGTGCAATGAGGACATTGCTTGTTCTTAAGTGTGGGGGAGGGGTTAGAAACTTTTTAGTGGTGTTATTTGTTTGTGAAAGTATGCTTAATCCTTTTGTTTTGTGTCTTAGCTTGTTATTTGGGTCATTTCAAGCATGAGTGAGAAGTTGTGATGATGGGCTAATGATGTGATTTTTGGTTTTGATTGAAAAAGAAATGTGAGTTGAAAAAGAAAATGTGAAGCATGTCATTGTTTGCTAAGCATGATTGGTAAAAGTAGACTTGTAGCCTCTTATGAACATGGATCATTGAGCCTATTTTGTGTGAGATTTGAGCCTTGTGACTATTACATCATATTATAGTCATTTTTCTTTTGAGTGTGTGAATATTCAAGCATGCATTTTTGTCTCTAGAACTTGCTTTGGTTTCTCCCTTGAGATTACATAGTGTGCTTTATGACGAAGAAAGGATCTTAGGCCGTTTTTCTTAGCCTTTCTTATCCTTTTTCCTTGTCCAAATTCACTTATATTATCCTAGTTAGCCCTTTGAGCCTTGAGGTCTATTTTAGACCTAATTTTCTTTGAAAAAGCCTTGGGATGGGAATTAACTTGTGAATGATATGAGGTGTGCTCTTTCAAAAGAAAATATAGGGAAAGGAGATAGAAGAAATGATCTTGGTACCTATTAGCTAGTACTTTCTACCTACATAAGCTCTAGTTAAAAATAAAAAAAAAGAGAGAGAAAAAGAAGAAAAAAAAAAGTAAAAAAAAAAAGAGAAAAAAAGAAAAGAAAAGGGAAGTGGAATAAGAGCATGAGTAGGTAGAAAGAAAAGATAAAGATGTATATGTTTTGGTTATGATTTGAGCTTTATTGTGATATAGCTTTAAATAGTGTGGGGGGATTGAGTGTTGGAATGAGAGTGAAAAGAGAGTGAATAAGCCTTTGGGGTTGTTAACTCACTTTAGCCAAATTTCCTTACCTACCAAAGAGTCTACATTACAACCAAAAAGAAAGTCCTATTTGATCTTTGTCTTAAGCACACATTTAAGTAGTGGAGAGGTGAGACGATATGCAAGCATATGGTAGGCAATTTGTGTGACTTGAATTGAGTGTATCTTTGTCCTAATCTAAACACTTGAGAGATGAGAGTTCACTAACATACTCATACCCATGTTGTGAGGATTTATGTTCAAGAGGTTAGAAGTTGAAACTTGCTATGACTTGCTTAGTGAATGGTGACTTGTTTTGCATGATACTTCTTGTTTTTGAAAAATTTCTGAAGCCAAGTCAATATCACTCTTTAAGCTCATGTTTTGAAAATGGTTTGAATGATTTTTGCTTGAGGACAAGCAAAGGATTAAGTGTGGGGGATTTGTTTCATGTGTTTTTGTGTGTGTTTTGTTCGTAAAGTTAAGTGTGTTTTGTTCTAGTTTTTGTTGCTTTTATGTGTTTTTATGCTCAAGTGTAGGAAAGGTGAGTTCGGGAATCAAGAGAATGCAAGAGTCAAGAAAAGAGTCGAAAAGGGGACGAAGAGCTCAAGGAAGGGGTGAGAGAATGAAGAAAATCCGCAGCTCAAGGCGAGCGGCCGCTCACAATACAGGTGGCGGCCGCTCAGTACGTGTTTGGTGATTTTCCGCATGAAGCAGTGAGCGGCCGTTCACTGTAGCTGGCGGCCGCTCACTCTGGCCGACTTTAGTAATTTAATTCCTTATTAGAATAGGTTTTCACAAACCTATAAGTAGGAAAACTTCTTAGAACGAAAATACTTTTGCTCACCTTAGTTTTTAACTTTCAATACTCTAGTTTTACATTCGAGAATTACTTTCGCAAGTTCATGGATCCGGATTCAAGTTTTTAATTCAAGCTTTCGTTTAATTCATCAAAAAGTTCATTGTCTTTCTTTTGTCTTTTAATTTAAGTATTTGCTTCCATCTTTAAATTCGTTCCATTGTTCCATTCTTAGATTCGTTTAATAAGTTCATTGCATGTTCTTAGTTTAATTTATTTATTTTCAAATCTTAATTTGTTGCTTAAACTTAGGTTTATTTTCAATTGCATATTTAGATTCGTTTGCACTAGGTTAGATTTATTTGCTCTCTTATTTGCTTAATTTTAAATACTTGCCTAGGTTTAGATTTAAAGCTTTAATTTAATTTCAAGTCTAAGTTTAAGATTATTTGCTAGAATTATTTAATTGCTTTCCTTTAATTGCTTTGATTTATTTGCTTCCATTTAAATTGTTTGCCTAGGATTTTAGTCTCTTAAAAACTCTCAATTCTTTTAATTACTTTCGTAGAGTGTTTAGCGTGTGTGTAATCACAAGATTAAATACCCTGTTAAGTTTTTCTCGAGAGATCGATATTCGGGTTTTACTTAATTAGTCTACGATAGACTTAGTTTATTTGCTAGCACTAATTTTTAGTGAAACAGTCCTAGAAGTTGACCATTTTTTTCTTATTCATTGGATTGGATTCGTTTGTTGCTTTTCCTTGATTTTTTTATCTAGGGTTGGATTGTTTTGATTCTTGATATTTGTTGGGGGTTTGTTTGTTGTTTCGATATTTTCTTTTTGTTGCTTTTTCTTGGTTCATTTTTTTAATTCATTGGATCGGGTTCTATTGTCCTTATTCATTGGATTAGATTGGATTTGTTTGTTACTTTTTCTTGATTTTTTTATTGCCTTTTCTTTTGAATCTGATTCGTTTCGTCCATGTTCTTGCAATTACTTGGCAAGATATTGTCAAAATCTTACCCCGAGCTGCCGTGGAAAGGAGGCGGTGAGGATAACCCCGAGTGCTTGCACGCAAAGTTGAGGAAGATGGCACCGCCTAATGGTCTCATTGTGCTCTTCTTTTTCCTTTTGTTGTTGCCGCCTAATAGTCCAGCAGAAAAAAAAAAAAAATAGAGAATCAAGCAGAGGCAGAAGGAGAAGCAGCCGAGAATGCCGTGAGTTGTAGTATCTTACGATTTCTTACCATCGGTAAGTAAGAAATAATGTAATTTCTTGCCTCGTCTTTTCCGTAGTTAACAGTAGTTACATTACCCCACATATTGCCTTATTAAGGCAAGAAGTTAACAATTTCTTGCCATCAGTAAGTAAGAGTTTCAACAATTTTTCCTTTCCTTTTTCTTTTTAATGGATTCTCAATTTTCTTTTCCTTTTTCTTTTTGAAATAATGGATTATTATTATTGTTTTATTATTTCTTTTTTTTCCTTCTTTCATTTTTGTGTTGACAGCGGAATGTTGGTAATAAATTAATCATTTCATACCTTCAATAAGTAAGAAATGAATCACTTCTTACCTTATTGAGGTAAGAAATCGTAAAATGCGACTTTAATGCGAATTAAATATTTTCTAAATTTATGTAAAAAATTACACCATTTCTTACCTTAAGAAGGCAAGAAATTAAGTTTTTCTTACCTTGTCTTTCCGCAGTCAATGGTAGCTTCATTAATTAAGATGTGGAAAATAGTTGGTCTCTTGCAATTATTTGGCAAGATATATTCAACTTATTACCATCTCACAAAAATGACCGGTAAAAATTTGGTAGATGCATGGCAAGAAACGTATCACTTCATACATACATATTGCAATAATTGTATAATTTATTACCTAATCATATACCAATATAACTTGGGAATTATCTAATTCTATGTCTAGTTCATATAAGTGGTAAGGATTTGATAGCTGCAAATAATTTGATAAGATTTCCTCAATAACTTACCAATTGTTTAAACGTGAATGATAAAAATATATTAATTACTTGTCTTCTTTTGTATTGCATTTCAAATGAGTGTCACATAATCTCCTATTTTTGCATTCTTTGCATATAGCTTGGCAATGACGTTATCGATATCTTGTCAACTGTCTTATGATGAATGACAAGATTTCATCGATATATTACTAACTTTGGAAAGAGTTCGAAATCTTACGCATAGTTGGTAATAATTTGTCAAGATCTTACATTCTCTTAATTCGAAATTGGCTTACAGTAAAATAAAATAAAAAAAAAAGAAAAACGGAAATTAGAAAAAGGGGAAAAAAAGAAAAGAAAAGATAAAAAAAAGTGAGAAAAAATGTGAATCTTCACAAAAATAGAAAGAGAAGGGGGAGAGAAGAAAAAGAATAAAGTAGGAGAGAGAAAAAGATGGGGACAAGAGCACATGGGGAGAAGGAAAATAGGGGCATTTTAGTCATACTTTTGAAAAATTAGGTAGATTTTGTATAATTTTAAACGTGTGAGATTATTTGTATTTCTTATCTCATATTAGGTAGAATAATTCTTCACTCAATTTTAAATACTGCCACAAAAGACTCCAATATGAGACATTTTTATTGATGGATTAATGTCATCACTCAAAATTAAAAGTGGATACTCAAAAAAAAAAAAAAGAAGTGGATGGAAAAACTGAAACATACATGCTGGATTATATGTAATTTAATCAATGCACCATGTATTACATTTTAACATGTTGATAATATTTGTTGATTATGGAAGGGGAAAATATATATTTTAGGGTTTCATTTATTTTGACGTAAAAAGATGTAAAATGTATAAAAAAATCAGTTAGAATGTATAAAAACTCAGGAAGCCCATTATATTATATCATTATACTATATTATACTATAATATTTAAGAGAATTATGTGATAATTTTATATTATCTTTTACCATTTTTATAAAAATATACTCTATCCGTTATTTTTGACTTGGCTTATTCTTTTTGGGCACACAAATTAAGAAATATAATAAAATTTTAATATGTAGTGATGAATTAGAGATAAAGGTAATGTTAAGGATAAATGTAGTGTTTGTTAGGCTAAAAATGAAAATGAGACAAGTAAAAAAAAACAACCAAAATGAAAAGTGAGACACGTGAAAAATAACATAAGGATCTGTATATCTATTCTCAATTACTATTAGAAAAAAATGAAAATTTAAACATTTTATATTTGATTCATCAATATCTATAAAATAAACAACATACATGCATGTATGATATAAATGGTTGTATAGATATATTATCATTCATAGTAAATATAATATATATAGTATAAATTATGAATTCGATTATCCATTATATATTTATACTACATTATATTATTGTTGTTTATTTATCTTAATAGACAGATTTATAAAAAAAGTAAACGCGTAGTAAACAATCGACAAAGTAATAATAGAATGCGCATATATTTGTGAATTGATTACATTTTAAAATAAATTAGGCATGTATATTTTGTTCCTATATAGAAAAGGATGCGATGCAGTGTCAGTGTGCTGTCTTTCTCTAGTTGGATCTTCTGTTCTGTCCCTACACGGAGAGAAGAGATCATAAACAGCTTTACAAAGTTGTTTAAATTTATTATTTATTTTTCTCTTTTTCTAGTTCCTTTTATTTTAGGGGAATATCAATTTACAAATCTCAGTGACTTATTCAATTTGTGGTTTTAAGAGGTAGAAACTCAATTGTAGATATTTCTTTCATGAGTAATGCTCCCCTATCCATTGTGAGCATGCTTAATGTGCTCACGGGTGAGGTGACGACATTATATTTAACGAAAAAAATTATATAATATATTGTACCTTATAAAAATAAACCCTATCTAAAAAAACTAAACCCTACTTAAAAAAACTAAACCCTAAAACGAAAAATTATTGACGTGGCAGTGCCACATCATTCAAAAACTCTCTTTGTCTAGTTAAATTTGACATGTTTCTTTAATATACGTAAATATAAAATAATAGAAACGTGTCAAGTTGTTAAATGAGATGAATGAAGTTATTGGTAAATGCTTTAACAATCCAAATACAAGCATAGCAATCAATAATTTCCAACAGAAAAATATTCAACAAAATTCATATTTGTATGAACGTGCAATGAGAAAAAGCAACAATCATACCTTTGAGATTAAAGTATAAAAAATAAAATTCGCAAGAAAACAATTTATAAAATTAAAAATCCTTGGCAACAACTTTGAATCAAAATCATCTCTCAAATTATAATTGACAAAAAAAATTAAAGAAAATTTGATGAATGGCATTGAATTTTTTTCAAAATATTCATATTTTACTTAAAAATTACGGTATATTTTTTTTTTTAGGTTTACATCGTAGAAAATCATATAATATCGAAGATATTATAACTTAACTCAACAATCATATCACAATTTCAACATATATTACAAAGAATATTAACTAATATCAATCAAATTATAATAAATCTAAACAAACACATATAAAAGGGGACTATACTAACCCACACATTGTGAGATTTAAACCCAAACGTCGACTAAAAGGGGCTACTTGAGATTGGCTTCCTGGGTTAATTAAAAATTAGATTGAAATCTGCGAATTTGAGTAATCAGTCCAATAACGGAAGCTCAGAATCTCCAGAAGCCCAAACACCTAGCCCAGACAAATAAAACAGTAGAATTCCTACAGTTCCCTACAGTGAGGACCGTAATCGCGTATCCATTGAAATCTCATTTTATATTAAACTTGTAATTCTACCGTTGGCAAGTCTTCCAGTTCCGTTTCCCACTTCTCCACCTAACTCTAAACAATCTCTGAGATTTTGCATAAACCCCATTTCAATAACGTCAGAATCTCCCGTAAAAATTTAATCTTGATAGAATGCGCTGCAGTTCCAATACGCAGACTTGGTGAAAAAAACGAAAAGCAAGAACTTGATTTCAGCAATGATTCAAGAGGAGGGGTTCCCCCTCCAAGGCAGGAATGAAGCAGAGAGAGAGAGGGGCGCAAAGAATGGAATCTTGGGCCGAATTCTGAGCCCCTTCAGCTGGTTGAAGAGGCTGAGCGACGAGCTGCACTGGAGCTTCGTTTTGGGGGTGGTGATCGTGTACGGGATCAATCAAGGGATTGGGTTAGGGTTGAGCAAAGTTGGGACCCAGTACTACATGAAAGATGAGCAGAAATTGCAGCCTTCTGAAGCTCAGGTCTACCACGCCATGATTATGATGCCTTGGATTGTCAAGCCCTTGTGGGGCCTTCTCACGGACATTGTTCCGGTGGCGGGGCGGCGGCGGCGCCCGTATTTCATATTTTCTGGTGAATGCGTAGTCACTGTAGACAGATATTTCGTCTTGATTTCTGCTTAGTTGTTTTAAGAAATTGGTGTATTTTCATGAAATAATGAGACTTAAGAGTCTAATAATGCTCTATTTACTTGTTTCTCTCTTCGTATGGTGCCATTTTCTTGATTTATGATGTTGCTTGCTTAAGAGTCTGTGTATCTCGGGCTAGAGTGCTTCTGTGATTAGTTTAGTTTTTCTTTCATAAGTTCCTGAAGTTGTAAATATAGTGCTAATTATGGAGGCATTACAATGGAAAGCTCTATGTATTGCTAGATAATAAGGATTTGTAACCCTTAGAAGTGTTAAAAACAAGCCAGCCTCCTTCTATTTATCTCTGTCTGGGCGGATGGAAGATATTTTCTTGAAATATTCGTAAGGTCTTAGCTACAGTTCTTTATTCATAAAGAATAACATGTATACTTGAGGATAGAGACACGTATTTCTTGAGTAGCTGTATGCATATCATGTTATAGATGACTAGTTTCTAGCTGAAAGCATATAACTACTGATGAGCTTCTTGGCTAATTTGGTTCATGTAGCTAAGAATCTGTGTACGCTAGCTTACTGCATGTACTTTTATTGGATATACGAATGGACTTTTTGTGCCTTCACACAGGCTCAAATTATATAGATACAATTAGTTTATCTGTTTTCTTGCCACTGGCCATGTTGAATAGATATCATCGTAAAATGAAAATCTTTCGCACAATCACCTCTATTCTTTATGAAGTGAGATACACAAAGGGTCGTTTCTATGTACACCCCCAATATTTCTCAATGTGCTTCCCCATTTTTAGGGGATAATGAAAGTGTAAACGAGAAATTTTTAGTTGTATTTGCCTGAGTAGCTGACTTCTTTGGGAAGAACACTCTGTTCATGAGACTTAGTGTGTCACTCTTAATGATAAAAAACACGGTTATAACTGAGCTCCTCGTGGTTACAGGCACAATTGGTGTCATATCCATGATTATTCTCGCACTGAAAAATGACATGTACCTTGGATTGGCCATGTTACTCCTAATATGTGGGAGTGCTGGTGCTGCAGTAGGAGATGTTACTATCGATGCCTGTGTTACTGAGAACAGTATTGCTCATCCTTCTCTTGCTGGAGAGATGCAGAGCTTGTGCGGATTATGCTCTTCCGTGGGCCAATTAATCGGATACATAAGCAGTGGCTTTCTGGTTCATAGAATCGGATCCAAGGTTCGCTAAATAACCATCTTTACTTTATTAAAAGATTTCTGCCTCATAAAGGAGACTGTGATTCATGATTTTGGAAAACTTTACTGTCTGATTATTTAGAATGATTCTTGCCTCACAGGGTGCATTAGGGGTCCTTAGCATCCCTGCTGCACTGGTGATCGTTGTGGGAATCATAATACAAGAGCCCTTAATCAGAAATGTCTCCTATAAGCGAGTAAGAAACTATTTGCCAAAATCCATTTTGGTTTATGGTTGTGAAGCTAATGTAGAAACTGCGTTTCTAAATAGGTTAGTCAGAAGTTTCTAGATGCTGTTCGATCCATGTGGATGGCTCTCAAATCCCCCGTTGTTTGGAGGCCGTGTTTATACATGTACCTTTCACTAGCTGTCAGCCTGCACATACATGAAGGAATGTTTTACTGGTATACTGATGCAGAAAATGGCCCTTCTTTCTCACAGGTAGTTTTTTTTTTTAATGTGACATTTTAATCTGGAGTCATGACGTCTGCAAAATTACTTACTAATATATAGTAATATTATATCCTATTTTATATATTTAAATTTAGGGGAGAAAATATAATATGGTATATTGTATTTATAAGAATTATAGTAATTCATACAGAAATTAGTTTTATTTTGTATTTCTTACAAATTCTGATTTAAATTAATATCGTTACCAAATCTAAATTCCAAGGGTATTTGCTACTTTAATATGTATAAGTTTTATTATTTTGGTAGTATTAAATAAGAACCCTTTTGTATCTAAGCCGCCCATGTTTGGTTCAAGTTTTTTTGGGTATGGAAATGGAATCAAGTAATTGATTACATTACTTTTTGTTTGGTTTGAGTAATAGGTTATCCATTTCCTTACTTGGGGGTAACCCAATCCATTACATTATTACCCCTCAAGAAGGAGGGGAAACAAGGAGAAATGGAACCTCCTTACAAGTGACTTTTTTTTTTTACTATTGATCCAAACACTCAATAAAAGTAACTATTATTATTACCATTCCCTTACTTGACTTGATTCTATTCCCTTTCTGTTACCTAACTTGAACCAAACGAGCATTAAACTTCTTCAATATTGAAATAAAATTTCTTAGGCTTTTATAGATACAGTATCTAAATTCATAACTTTCATGTGTGTCGCGAGTACTATTTATCTAGTCATCCTCAAAATCACTCAAAAACAATATCATTTATGTAGTCGGACTATCATACTAGCGTAGAAAGTAAGCTTGAATTTTCCAATTTCAGGAGGCTGTAGGATCCATATCAGCTGTAGGGGCAGTCGGCTCTCTTTTAGGCGTTCTTCTCTACCAAAATGCTTTTAGGACTCAACCTTTTCGAAGAGTGCTTTTACTGGCGCAGTTGCTCTATGGTGCTTCAGGAATGCTAGACTTGATATTGGTGTTGCGTATAAATTTAATATTTGGGGTGCCAGATTATGTAGTAGTCGTATTTGATGCAGCCGTTACCCACATGATTGGTCGACTAAAATGGATGCCTCTTCTTGTACTGAGTTCGAAGCTCTGCCCCTCCGGAATCGAAGGCACGTTCTTTGCCTTGCTCATGTCGATTGATCATGTAGGTTCGTTTTCAGCTTCTTGGGGCGGAGGTATTCTTCTTCACGCCTTGCAAGTTACGAGGACGAGATTTGATAATCTATGGTTGGCTATTTTGATAAGGAGCCTTTTTCGGCTTCTTCCGATTGGGATTCTGTTCTTGATTCCGAGTACTGATCCTAATGTGGCAATTCTTCCGAGTGAGATGTTGAGATCGAAGAAAGGTGAGGATTATTCAGAGTCGAGTAATACGGAGATGGACTCTCTCATCAGTAGGAATGATCACAGCTCTTCACCACATTCATGAGTATCTTCATTCTCTCTCTAGTTTCATTTGAACCTTCACCTTGAGTGAATTTTTGCATTCTTGGTGGAATCAGGAGCTCTAACATCAAGAAATTGAGGGGAATGTGTTTTGCAGGATTAAAGAATTTAAAAATTCAGAGATTCCCTATTTCTTTTTCTTTTTTTTTTTTCCTGGAAAAATTTAACATGATTTGTACTGGAAAAATGCAGAGACAATTCCTTTTGTCATTTTGTTTGTCTGTATCTGATGTACTTGTATCATTAATATATTACAACCTTTGTCCATTTCTATGGAGTTTATTATGTGGTCTGAGTGAAAGATTGAAGTATGAGAATCCCATCTTGATATCTTGCCTAGTTCCTTTCACATTCTTACCCTCTTGCCAAAGAAACCTCGATTATCGAGACGTTTCGAACGAAGGCCCCGTGAAATTCTTCATGCTCGTAGATGCTACACATGAAATATATTCGAAATTTATATGAACATACAATATTTGGACATTCAACAATCTTCATATATTCTATACCACCCAATACAACAAAAGATTTAAATGTGGAATCAAATCTAGAGAAATCAAACCTTTTTTGTTACCTCTAATCATCCAAATTCATCTGGCTTTGCCAATGAATTCTTTGAATCACAAATCATCACCACCATTCATCTTTCTCTCTCTCTGTCTAACTAGAAAAAGCTGCATACTTCCTTTGCAAATCCAACCTGCATCAGCTTAGTATCATACACAACTCTTGTGTTCCTCTGCTGATAATTTCCTATAATCCCAACCTCATCTTCATACGCAAGGCTAGCAAGAGCCAAGCACACTTGAGAAGCATCTCTCTTCACAAAATAGAACATTCCACTTACGTCGACGCTCATCTCTGCGTCCCCTTCGAACTGCATCTTCAAGGTAGGGATGCTGACCTCCTCATACGCGGACAGGTTGAAGCACGTGTCAAGAATCGAGAACCCCGGTGCAGAAGGAAACCCTTCGAACTGTTTCAAGAACTCGTCCTTCACAGCTCTGTAGACAGACGGTGGGAGCCTCGTGATCACTGTACCGGAGTCGATCAGAACCCCGTTCCCCCCGAAAATCGAAGACTCGAGAGCCACCCCTCCCACGCTAGCACCGGTCATGTTCAGGATGTAGAAGCTGGAGAGCTGCGGATTCGGGACGAGCTTCGTGTAGGAAATTGGCGTCCTGTTCTTGAAAACCGAGGTGTCATTTCCTAGTACTAAAGAACCGGATGTCCCGGAGTCGGCATCCGGTAAACAGTAAGAGAAAACTCCACCAAAAACATCACTTGTTTGAGATATGAGTGAGAGTTCACTTCTGCCTAATCCCATCAAACCGGAGGCTCCACCAAAGAGGCCCTTATTGTTTCTTCCACATCCGAAGACGAAGCCCTCGACCGGAGTCGTTCCAAGGACGAGGCGATCACTTCCTAGCTCCCCTCGGGTGTAGGATCCATCACCATAAGTAACTGAATAATCACATTTACTAGGTGCGTTGCTCCCACACACTCCATAGTTTCCTGTGTTGGATTGCAGAGTTTGACAGGACTGTGAGTTGCATTGGATCAAGGTGTACGAAGGCGACTTCAATGGATCGAAGAGGGGCTCGGGCTGAGTGTAGCACAGCCTACAAGGCTGGCATTGTACCCACGAAAGGTCACTACCGGTGTCGACTATCACGGTTAAGTTTCGACTACCTAATGTTAGTGTCACAATGTAGTTTAGTGTCTGAATTTTGATGCCTGAGGTTATGGGAATCTGAGTTTCTGATTGTAGGCGGATGTTCTTGATTTCGGATTGTATGGATTCAACTCGAATTTCATCGAGGATCAAGCCCTTTCGGAGGGGTTTGCTGTGCTTCATTTCTAGTATTGCTGCAGCTGCACCCTTCTCTGTTCCTGGTAAATTATAATGCACTCAAAACCTCAGTTTTTTCTTCTTTTTTTCAAAATTTTGAAGGTTATTGCTTTTGATTCTTGGTAAACAACTCAAAGAAATTGCACAGACACACATTACTTATAGATATATAGTACTCTAATTTGAAGCTCTTCTCTGCTCTGCACTGCACATTGTAATAACACAAACACAACATGTATAAATAGTAAAAGGAAAAGATAAAAGAGAAAAAATTAGATACCTTATCTTTATCAAATTAATATTAACTTCAACTACTGCAATATAAATTCAACCTTAGTTTTGTGTTTCTGCATCTTGAAGCTTATGTTGAATTAGTTCTTCACATTAAGGCAACTAGAAAACTACACACACTAACATGTATAAATAGTACTATTTCATTAAAGGGGAAAAAAAGAATGAAATTTAAAGATTAGACACATCATCTTCAACAACCTTAATTAATGTTTAATGATATGCAGTTTCTTTAACTAAAGCTAACAAACAGGAAGCATGTTTTTTCTTGCTCATATATTTATGCACTCACTTGATTTATGCAAGAACCGGGGCGGGCCGAGGTGGGGCCGGGCCGTGGGAAGGCGTTTCATAGAAAGAAGCTCCTTCTCAACAAGAGCAAAGACACCATTAGAGTAAGTGAAGGTGAGAAGAATGAGGAGAAGCAGCATTAATGGAGGAGGAGGCATTGCTGTTGTGAATGTGGGGAGAGAGAGAGAGAGAGAGAAGGGGTTATAGTTTGAGTTAAAGAGGGAGAAGGAGAGATTCTTAGGAGTTGGAGTTTGGCATGAGAACAAAAGGAGGCGTTGGCTTAGGACCCCACTTTTGCATGAGAAATTATTGGGATTTCACGTGCAGATACTTAGGGGGAGAAACCCACTCTAAATCAAAATAATAGTATTTGTGTGTTGTAGTAACTTGTAAGGGTAGAAAAAAAGAAAATTGGATTTATTGATATTGGTTTTGATGAAGTTTGAATGGATAAGGACTCTCTCACTCACTTACCACCTTCATAGATTCAACTGTGAGTAACTTACCAGAAAATAGCTTTACTTTGCATGCTTCTTCCCATTATTTTCATAGAATCAAATTATAAAGAACTAATTATGTCACGAGAATTAAAAATCAATGTTTAGAATACTTATTCCGTCTCACAAATTAAGTTTTAAGCCGTTAGATGATAAATATAGATGTTGAGGAAAAAATATATATATATAATCAATGACGAAACTACATCGTCGCAGCCATAAGCCCTCACTAAGCCGAGAAAAATATATATATTTTTATTATTAAACAGCCAATTATTCATGTATTTAGTGTCAATCGTTGTGTGAGAGCCCCATCGCAAAATCAAAATAAAAAACTAGTAAAATCGCTTTCTCGAAATTTTGAACTTGAAATTTAGAAATCACAATTCTTACGGATGATTTTTTTCTACGTCCACCCCGCTTTACAATTAAATTGAAAAGTAAAGTAGTTTTTCAGAAACATCATTGGCAAACTTAAAGTAGAATAGAGGAATTATGGACTATAAAATAGAGTGATTTTGAGAGGATAACAATAACTTAATGGTAGTAACTTTTTTTAAATGACTAATGAGACGCTTTAGATGTAGCGGTTAAAATAATAATAATAATAATAATAATAATAATAATAATAATTAACTCTTTGAATGAATGACACGAAGGCGTAGAGTATATAATTAGTGATTGTGTCATCATCATGCATAGTAAATGATTTAACCTTCTTTGATACACTTGTCTTTGATTTTATTTTACTTTAAGCTTTTCTTCTTGTTGTGTGGCGTGGTCCAAGAATGATACTGTTAGCACCATAATAAATCTTCAATAATGTGAGTTTTTTTTTTTTTTTTTTTTTTTTTTTTTTTTTTTTGAGAAATTGAATTTTTTATTTGAGAGTGATGATTGGTAGAATTTGGAGAAAATTAGCAAATACACCTTCAAAATCGGACACATCCAACGCGTATTTCAATTGAACATCCTTTACTTACTTTTAAGTTGGGCAAGAAAACTCGTCGTCTAACGCCCCAATGCCGTCTCTATTTTTCGTTTCTTTTAATTCTTAGATCCCTACAATCTCACATAGGGATGGCAATGGGCCGGATTTGGACCGAATCTTGTTTGGTCCAGATTCAGATTTGAAATTTTAACATGAAGTCCAAATCCAATCCAAATCCATCGAATTTAAAAAAAAATCAATTCCAAATCAAGATCCATTGGATCGGACGGATCTCGGGTCTAGACCCAGATCCGTAGTTATTACCTAAAAAAGTATTACAATGGAAAAATAATTGAAATATCAACCATCAATATAATTAATTTGCACCAGCAACAATTTTTCACACACCATATACAAAGAATTTTCCACACTAGTAATCCACTTGCTAATAAAAAATGTGATTCTCTAAAACAAATTCAAAAAAAATGAAAGATATATAAATCTATTAAGGTTTGAGATTTAATTAGAAAAACTAAATAGATATTTATTAGATTATTATAATTTAATATATATTATATATTATTCGGGTCCATGGGCCGAATCTGGACCGAATTTGGATGTCTAAAATAAAATTTTAGATCCAGCTTCAAAAATTAAGGGTAAAATCCGGATCCGGCTTGAATCCATTGGGTCCAAATTTTCAACATTTTAAATCCTAAAAAATAGATCTGAATCCCCGGATCTGGACCGGGTCCAGGATCCACTGCCATCCCTAATCTCACCGCCCATTAGGTCAGATTTGATGTAAAATTTTCTCATGTTCAGAGCTTGCGGAAGTTGATCTACCTCACAACATAAAACAATATCATTTTCATCTTCTTTTTTTAATATCTATCTTCAGTATGCATTTTTTCATAATTTAATTTTTTTGAACGTGGTATAATCGCATAATTGAAAGCACAAGGTCTAATTCTAGGTACAAAATACACACACACATATATATACTCCAATCTGACTGCAATTATTTGTTGTCCATTACATAGATCAGTTTAATTTAGAAAAATATATATATATTATAAGCTTTTTTTTTTTTTTTTCCCCCAGACTTACTCATTATTTCAATCATTATGTCCAGAAAAAAAAAAGAATTTATTTTAAGCTTATCTGATTTGACAGTGACAAAGTTGGAAGAGTTTTCAGTGTTTCCAGTACAGACTAACAATGCATCATGGTTTTCTTTTCAGTCAAATATAATTTCTTTTTTGAGATACTAATGTCAAAAAGTATCATTTAGAATTCTTTTTTTTTTTTAATAATTAGTTGGTTATATAGTTACGTCTTTAATTACTCTTTTCTTCCCATTTTAATAGAACTGTTTAAATATTACATTGGACTCAATCCTATTAAAATTAGCTAGCTCAACGTTATTTTGAGAAATTGCTCTCATTCATTTTCAAAGTAAATATTAATATTGGTATAGTACAATTTATCAACAATTTCAAAACTAGATACTATATCTTTGTTCATGAAAGGTGATTAACATGGATTTTCTACGTATTTTGTGTACTTGTAGTCTTATTCTTAATGGGAAATCACGATCAAACTTGGTGTTTTAATGCGTTTTCCTCATATTCGAAGATATTATGCTTGGTCTTGTTTTTGTTGAATTTGTAGGGAAAACATGAAGAAGAATTGCATTTTAGAGATCGTTGCAAGAAGTCAGAATTAAAAATTAAAAAAAAAGAAAAAAGAAAAAAAGAAAAATGAATGGAAGATTGAAGTTGGCGGCAACAATTCCAATTCCAAGTTGTGTCCAGATCATCATCATTGGCAGCCCATGATTGCCCAAATTTCATCCGCGTCCAAAGTGCAACAAATTCAGCGGCTTGGGAGGGATGAACCGCGCATAGTAGCAGCTGTGCCCGCGTACAAGTCTTCACAAGCCTGCCGCGCTACCTGGTTCCAAATCAGTGAATCCACTTCTTCTTTCGCGTCAGCATCAATGCGCCGTGCCTGATCCGTCCCCAGCCGCGTCTCCGTCTGACCCTTCCGCCTTTTTATTTTTAATTTATTTTATTTTATTTTCTTATTTTTTTTATTTTTTTTTGTTTCCTTATTTATTTAGGTTTAGTCTAAAACTATATATATATAGGTGCCCAAAACATCTTTGTACAAGGTTTTTCCCTAGCATATTTTAGATTTGTTTTTATTTGTCATGAACATGAGTAGCTAGTTTTCTTTCATTCTAGAGTTAGGAAGTAGATAGATATTGTGGATTGAAATTAGTTTTAAATAATCAATTATGACTTCCTCTTGCTTTCTATGTTCTTGTGCTTGTTGTTTGCTTAATTTTGATCACCTATTTTGCGTAATCTATTTTATTAATTCAATAGACGGAAGTTGAGAATTAATATTTGAATTGGAACATACAACACGCACTTCAATAAAGTCAAAAGATCTTGAGATTTGTGTGAGGGCCTTTAATCCTTTGAGTTTTTAGGAGTTGCGTGTGTTTAGAAATTAGTTGGACATAATAATTTTGCACGTGATCCACGGTTTAGGCACTATGGAAGTAGGTTTAAACTAATTTCGAGATTGTTCTAGTAAGAGTCGAGTCGTTTATATGGAAGTAGGTTTAAACTAATTTCGAGATTGTTCTAGTAAGAGTCCAGTCTTTTATGTGATTGATTAATTTAAATTGGTTTGAGTTTGCATGTCCATTGAAACCGAAGCCTTAGAATATTCTTTTTCTTATTTGATTTCTCAAACTTGTTTTGTTTACTTTATTTTATTTGTTTGCTCTATTTTAGTTAGAGTTTGTTTATTTTATTTTATTTGTTTGCTTCATTTTAGTTTAGAAAATTCCCTTATAAATTGGTAGTCTTAATCGAGAATAATAAATCGAATTAGTTATTCAATCTCGATAGAATTTGACATTGCTTCCCTAGCTATAATAACACTCGTACACTTGCAGTTTGTTAAAAAAATAGTGAACAAATGGCAACCTATGTTTATAGCGTATTCTTTTAAATACTCCATCTAAAAGGTGTTGGCACGATTCAAATTAATTATAAAGTGTAATTATGAATAGTTACAAACATCCCTTTATTGAATGTAGCAAATGAAATTCCTAAGTTAGTATACATATTTGTGTGAATCATGTTTCTATTTATATCCTTGTTTACGTTTTATGTCAATAAGAATAGATGAAAGTAGTAATCAAAGAACACGTACGATAGAATGATAATCCAATTCGGTGATAAAATATTTAAGTTTGGGATAATTTTGAAGAAATAGTTCATTATTATAGAGCATGAATTACTTAGGTACTTATACGAGAAGCATATTACCTTTTGACGTCTCTCTCACTCGTTTAGAACTCATTTTTTCAGGTGGTTATATTGTTCTCTAACAATATAACCACCTGAATAATAGATTCAACACTTCCTACTTGCAAAACCCTAATAGGAAAAATATGTAGACGCTCAAAAATCTCTTTGCAATATGCAAAGTAAATATTTAGCTCTCTCTCTCAATATATATATATGAGTCATATATATGCGCATATGCTCTAAGGTACTCTAAAATCCTACTTGATCCACAAGATATATATCCAAGGTAAAAAAATATATATACATACATGAGAAAATCTACACAAATCTTACAGATATACTTGAAGTAATATTATAAATTTTCTTCTCTCTTGAATTTAACTTAAAAAGAAAATAATATCTCCAAATAAATTGTATGCATGAGTATTACGGCAGCGGATTGAATTTTTTTGGCTACATAAAATAGTCATATTCCAAATAAACAGAAATTGCACGGACCATGCCATTAGAGTAGAGAGTTCATATGAATTCATTTTTTTTATTTTTATTTTTTGGCTTTAATACTTAAATATTGATTTAACTAACGCAAATCGTATAAAGTTATAACATCTCTAATCCTAAGTTCACATTTAATACATGAAAGCTACATCCTAGCCACCACCTCTTAAAATCAGAAGCATGATGGCCTTAAATATTTGTATTTCAAATTTTAAAAAATATTTTTCATTAACTTGATTTTTTGGAATGTAAATCAAGTGTTGGAGTTTTTTTTTCCTTTTAGAAAAGTGTTAATTATTGATATATTATACTATCCGTCAACGATCTGTAGATATTATTTTCTTTTTCGATTGTCCACCATTTTAGACAATTTTCTTTTTAGGTAGTTGGCGACTTGGCCCTATAATAATCTAATCTAATAAGTTGGACCAAAAAATCACTTTAACACATTGAGTAATTCTATACATAGCCCCCATTTTGCTCTTCATAGCCCCCTATTTTAATAAAATAATAAACGTATTATTAAGTTTACTAATTTATCCCCATAGCCCCCAATTTTCCCACCTTAGTAATGTCAAGCAGAGATTTAACTTCTTTCGTCTTTAACTTTGAAAGTTTTTCATCACTGCAACATTACATACTATTTCTTAAATCTGCAAATGGAATTTCTCCTCAAACAACACCAAAAAAAAACCTCATATTAATCGAACTGTGAACACAACAATGGTCGACTTTTCAAGAAATATGCGCAATTAAATACTTCGAATGTGGAGTTTTAGGAGAATTCGTGAAACTTGAATTTGAGCCTCATCATTACTTTTAAGAGTTTGCTGTCTGCAACTAATTGTCATATATAATTTGTTTCTTAAAATTCCATATTAAAAGTGCCTCTAATTTTCTATCTATAACGAAGCATGCTATTGAAATTTGAGTGTAACTAATGTTCTTCTATGTCTAGCCATTTTTCTTCATTAATACATATAATTTGGCAAATTGCAAACTCGAACCTATATATTCTTATATGTTCTTCTATGTCCAGTCATTCTTCTTCTTCTAGGTTTTTGCAGTGACGGAACGCCTTTTGGAAGAATCTGAAGATTGAGAATTAACGTGGGGGGATTGGGGCTATAGGGATAAAGTAGTAAATTATATAATACGTTTATTGTTTTTATTAATGGAGGGGGGCTATGAATAGTAAATAGGGGGCTATGTATAGAATTACCCTAACACGTTTTACCCACAAAATATTAAACTCAGAGCCCAAATTTTTAGCTCAATAGATGGTGGATGGAAAAATATTTCTTAACATATTCCTAAAAAAAAAAAAAAAAAAAAAAGAAGAAGAAGAAGAAGACAAAGAAAGAGAAGAGAGACTGCTGTCGCTGCTCCATATAAGTTGCACCAATGTTTTAAAACCCGGACCGGACCGCCCGGTCCGACCGGAAACCGGCTATGGGAGCGGTCCGGTCCAGACCTAAAAACCGGTGGTCAGGTTCAACCGCTATTGAACTGTCATAACCGGGTAAAACCGGTCAGAACCGGATGAATCGGCTAACCGGGGGCGGTTCCTAGGAAACGGCCGGTTCAATTTTTTTATCCAAAATTTAATTTGAGGGTGAGGAGAATCAATCCCTATACCTCTTGGGAAAGAGTCCAAAGTACTTGCCAACTACTCTACTATGATTACTTGTATTTATACAAAATTTTATTATTCTTATATGTTGAATGCAATAAAAACAACTTCTACTTCATTTACAATAATCTTTTAATATCCGTTATATATCTATTAATACACATAAATTTTTATTATTATACAGTAATGTTAATAAATATTATGATTTTTCTCATTTATCTATTGAAAATATAAATATATAATATAAAAATAAATATAATTAAGATTTTATCATTGCAAAAATTAAATTCAAGATGTGATATTTAAATTTATGTAATGAAGAAATTTATTAGTTATGATTTCAATGTATTTTTCACTTTATACGTTGAATTTATTATTATTTTTATATATATCATGTATTTATTATTAATATTATTATTATTTTATTAATATAATTAAAAAACAGTCCAACCCCGGTTCAACCGATCCAACCAATTGAACCGTGACCCGAAGGCCTCGCCGGGTCGACCTCCGGGCCGGGTTTTAAAACATTGAGTTGCACACTTGAATTACTTCAAATTTGTGACATTTCGGTCATAAATTCTCTATGCTACGATCAAGAATTAAATTTGATGCATGTATATATGTATTTTTCCTCGTGTATGGTTTGTAAATATAGGAACAAAATAAGAAGTGAAATAATAAAGTGGGTCCCTTTTAAAATACAATATAAATAAAATAATTGTTGGCATGCAATTCTCGAGTCGTTATCGATTCGCTGGCTTTGGACCGGCCTTAGTTTTCAGCATTATAGTAGTTGTTTCCAACTTGTCTAAATATCTTTGTTTCATTTTTATTTTAAAAATAGGGGTGAGTATATGGTTTTCGATGCAGTTTTTTTTCAATAAAATCGAAAACATTGAATTGCCGAAGTTTGTAAAATAAAAATAAAAAAATCGAATCAGAACTAAATTACTCGAGAATCAAAACTGAAAAATCAAAATTAAAACGATTTTTTCCCGAATTATTTAAAAAAAATGTCAAAAAAAAATGTTTTTTTTGCTATTTTTTTTTTTTTTCTTCTAACTTCAATCAACATACCTAATTTCATCCAAAATGAATGTTAACAATATTTTTACTACAATAAAATCATAATAAATACTCCTACGAAGTATACAAAATAAATATTTGTGTACAATCTAAGAGTCATATACATTAACGCCATAACTATTCATAGACTCGTAGTCCCTTATCATTCTTTTATCTTTTTTAGCTATTTAATTATATATGTAATTATAAATGGATGAAATAATATTATATATTTCGGTTTCTTAGTTGACATAAAAAATATCGAACCAAAAACCAAATTTTACACTTCAAAAAATCAAAAAAGCTGAATTATCCGAACCAAAATTATAATTAGGTTCACTCTTAGTTCGGTTTTTTAATTCGGATAATTGTACTCACCTCTATCCACTACAAGAATAATGTTCATTGCCAGTGGATTCGCGACGGACAAAAAAAAATAGATACGTCACCGACAGATCTCCGGCGGATCTTATACGAGATGGCGAATCTCGAGAATCTGTGGCAGATCCCCGACGGATCTGTGGCAAATTCCCGACGGATTCCGTCGGCATTCCGCAGCGAATCATAATGCCGGCAGATTGGTGGCGGAATATTCCATTGGGAATACTACAATTTTTTTGTAGTGATCTAAAAGTATAAATCTGTTCATGTTTTGTTTGAAAACAAGTAGTTCACCTTTTCGTTTCTTTGCATAATCAAATGTTATAGTTTATATGGACTCAATTATCAAATGCGAATCGATTTTAATATGTATATTTTAAACCTTGTTATAATTATTTTGATATGTTTGTAAGGAAGATAATATATTTGGTATTGATTGTTTCAATTTTTAGCTATTTTTGTAAGTACACGTGTAATTAGTGTAATTAAGGTAACCACTCTTTCATGTAAGGAAAAAAGTGAGTGATAGTCTAATCGAATGGCATGGGTGATTTTAAACTACTACTCTAAAATTTAACGTGATAATGCGATGCGAGTACATAATGATTATAAATTGTTGGTCTTAGAAAGAGCTGATTGGTGTATGAGGATAAATTAATCTCCAATAGTTTTTCGATTTAAGAAGATTTGACAAACCAACTCGATAGACAGCGCAAGCTCAACGTGCAATACGTTCTCTTCAGTTATAGCAGATGTGCTGCTATACTTATCAAGAACGTTCTGTATGCGGAAGTTGATAATTTGTTGGAAAACTCTTAGAAAAATATTTTCAAGTTGCAATATGCTTATAAGTCTGCTTGATGAAAGAAGGTTAGTAAAATATAGAGATATTGACTGAAAGAGTAAGAGATGGAGAGAGAGAGCATGACACAGTCAATTTTATCATGGTTAAGAAAACTTCCCTACGTCCACGTTAGTTTTCGTCGAAACTGAAAATCCCTTAACCTTGGATTCACCTCTATCTTATTTTTACTGGTTGAGTACTAGTCCCAAATTTTGTCTAACTTGACAAAATTCAAGCACGAATTACGGGGTCGTGACCCTTACAACTTTCTTCCAAACTAGCTAATAAAAGCTAACGTGTTCTTCCAGTTGCAGAGCTTGAACTTCTCGACAATGGTGGAGCGACATAATTTCTTTTTCTTCAACGAACAAGAACTGAACTTTGAGAAGGCTTGGTTTCTGGTGAGTTTTTAAGCAACAGTAAACGCTTCAAGAACTCGAGTGGTTTCTAGATTCAGAAACCTTGAGTATCAACACTTGAGAATTCTCTAGGTTTTTCGAGTGTTGAGTTGCTGTGAAAGCTTGAGATTTCTGCAGAGTTTCGTCTCTTTAAATGAAATTCCCGTGAGAAACAAATTTGGATGGCTGAAGTATTTATAGGCCTAGTATTTGAAAACTAGTTTGTAGGTCCCGATAAACAGATATTGGTGTATGGGGGGGGGGGGGAATACACCAATTAGCCAACAGTTTTGACTTTTCAAAACAATTTGATCTTACTGAGTCGTCACTTCAGTTTATCAGAGCAGTTTAGTTTTTTCCAGCTCAAACAGTGAGCTGCTGAGCTTGCAAAACTAACCTGCGTGCGGAAGTTTGGTGGAAAGGTTGGCTAACAGTTTTCAACACAGTTCTCGAAGCAGTTTTCTAAGAAAACTTTAGTTCAGATAAGTGTTCATGCAAGACAGGTTATAGTGATGCAGGTTGTGAATCATGCAAACTGTGTAAATAAAGATAATGGTAGGAGAGAGAAACACAAGGAGTTTTTATCGTGGTTCGGAGTAAACAGCTCCTACGTCCACGCCAGATCCCGTCGAATCTGTAATCCCTTAACTTGAGATTTCGCTCATTTTAACACTGGTGGAGGTTCCAGTCCAAATTCAAGTCTCTCTTTAGACTGAATCTAGCACGAATCTTGAGTCGTGTCTCTTCTAACTTTACATACAAACTTATAATCTTACTGATGCTAAACAACTAGCACTAATAATCAAACTGGAAAGCTGTGAAAAGCTATCACTGTGGAATATAACTCTATCAACTACACTGAATATCAACAATGATGGTAGTGAGAGTGTGGATTGTGTTCTAGTAAGACAGATTCTAGAAAGAGTAGAAATCTACAAAGATCAACACTTGGGAAAGCTCTAGTAATTTCGAGTGTTGATTGTGTGAGTATTTAGCTTGAGATTTCTGCAGCGTTTCAGCTTGTAATTTGAGTTTCCCGTACCTTCTTTCTTGAATGTCTTGAGGTATTTATAGAGAAGCATTTGTAATAGAGCCGTTGTGTGTGTCAGGACATGCAGAACCGTACACTGACACAATTATGGTCGTTGAGTTGAGGACAGGTTCCTCAGCCACAGCTCAGGTTGTACTTTGCAGGTCAAGCTTCTTATACCTCAAACTGTCTTCAGTCTTCTGTAACCTTCGTACGAGATCTTCGAGTATTGGTTGGAGCAGGTTACATAGACAGATTACATAGGAACGTTATGACAGGTTTGAGTAGAATAAGTACAAGGTTGCACTACCAACCTTGACCTTTACACAGCAACCTGTTCGGGTTAAGCTTGACTGATCCAAACACGGAGACCAGCCTGTTCCAATTAAAGTCTATTGTCCAAGTGTTGTTTCTAATAGCATTATCAAAACTTAGTTCAAAGAGTAGAAAGGTTCCCAACAATTTCCCCCTTTTTGATAATGCCGAAACCCACACTTTACATCTTGACTTAGAAGATTAGAGCTTTTTTTAAAAAAAAAAAAAAAAAAACATAACCAAGGCGTGAGGTTCAGCCAGCTGCATGAGAAAAAGTGTTAGGATATTTAAAGCATAACATGCAAAGGCCTGGACAATGAGATTTTGTCATCAGGAACTAAATATGATCATTTTTCATTTATAATATCAACTGAATTGATGTACACAGATTACAGAGTTGATATAACAAATGAAAGAAAACGATCAAGTCACTTCCTCACAGTTTTGAATCTTTCTTCAGCGATCTTCTCCAGGCTTACAGATCCCATAGCTGCGTAGATACTGTCACGGATTGACTTGAACTTATCACAGCCTGTGGTCTTGCAACCGTACTGAGCTGAGATATTCCTTATGAAAGTATTGATCCGATCGATATCTGGAGTATCAGAGCCACGGACAGTGGGAGGTTGGAAGGTCTCTATTTTGGGCGGATTGATTGTGACCTTCGCCTCTGCAGCTTTCGCACGGACTCTTTTAATAAATTCGCGGTCAGGAAAAGCTTGCATCCAGTTGTAAAAGGCAGTTTTGGAATCACCAGTGTAGCGAGCATCAACCTGCAACCAGTAGTGGTGTAAGATGAACTGGTTCAGGAACTCGTCCCACAAAGGCTGATCTTCCACTGGTAGCCAATCAGTTGGCTCCCTTTTGTCAGCTTGATCCTTGCAGCTTTCAAGACCTCAAAAGCTTCTGATGCGAGCTTTGTCCCTTGCTCTCTGTTTCCTCAGATCTTCGAGGAACAGCTTCTGCTGCCTTCATTCTCGCATTCATCTGCGGTGTAGCCATCTTCTGCCATCATTCGAATAAGAGAGGCTTCACCCTGTTCCCTCTCTTGCTCAGACAACTTCTGGGCAGCAGGTTGAGAGACAGCTGTCACAGGCCGAGCAACTTCTGATTGAGTAATAGGAGGTTGGGTGACCTTTTTCTCCTTGCCCTTTGCTTTGGCAGCAGTGCGTTTGCCTTTCCCTTCCCCCTTTTCGGCATTATCAATTAATTGCTGAACAGTGGTATTGAGAGAGGCTTGCTCGTTGGAGATTAAGGACAGGTCAATGCTTATCTTCTCCTTAAACTGCAGGAGGGAGTTGATGTTCCCTTGCATCTCTTCTTCTTTCTTCAGAGTGCTGGATGAGGCTTGTGCGAGCTTTGAAGAGAAGTTGTTGACAAGCTGGTTGAGCTGTTCAAACTCATATCGCATGTTGTCAACTGAAGATGCATAGGCGACCTTTAGTTCAGACAGCTGGTTGGGGAGCAGCTTGTCCATTGCAGCTTTCAAGCACATGGAGATGAAGGAATCGAGCTGGCCTGCCACTTCATCCTTGATAACCTGTGGCATTTCAGCCTTGATGTTTGACAGCATGGCAGATGCTGCTGTGTCCATTGCGTCAATTTTGTCCGCAATCTTCTGGTGTTCAGCAACCTCGGTGGCCTTCACCTTGGAAACTTCCTCAATGATAAATTTCTTCAAGTCTGCTTGAACAGTAGTGAGAGGAGTTCCTGCGGTTGCGACATAATAGACCGGTACATGATCATGATCGGACACTGCGTCGCCGCTGTTCTGGGATGGAGAAGGAATAGGACTGAAATCTTCATCCTCCAGAAACCTGTCATTATAAGAGTCTCGATCGTGAGAGTAGAAAGGTTTCAAGTCGACATTGAGTACCTTGGCCTCTCTCTTCATCCTAGAGAGGATGAACTTCTTGAAGCAGTCGCGAGCTTCAGGAATGGAAGCATAGCCAAAATACTTCCTGAGATTGTGCTCTTCAATCTCTAGCTGTTCGATGGGGTGAATGAGGAAGATTGATTTCAAATCGTAGTAAGATCTATCCTTCCCATCGAGCAGAGTACGAAGCCGAATTGCCAACTGCCTTGTCTCTGGAGTGAGATTAATTCCGGGAAAAGACTCCATGACAGTCTTCTCAGCGTCGATCTCGATGGAGTTGACCAACATGGCAGCTGCAGTCTTGATCGGATCTTCTTCTACATCATCATCATCGGATGAAAGGATGAGATGGAGGTCAAGCTCTGGAGGCGAGCTGTGATGATGAGAAGCTTCACCGGACTGCTGGTGGATGACGATGGAGGTATCAGGAATTTCTTCCTCGAAATCTGTGTCATCCTCCGGTTGAGATTCGCTGTGACTTTGGCCAGCTTGCTCCGAAGCTGTTGACTGGAAGATATCACGAACAGAGGGTACAGGTATTGAAACCTGTGTATCGAGGACAGTCTGTTCTGGGATGTCTTCTAGTGTTTGACGAGCAGGTTGGTGCTGAACTTCTATGGAGGCAAACTCCGTATGCAACCTGCGTGATATGGGAGTTGGAGATTTGATGCGCACAGACTTGGCAGGTCTGTCAAGCTGCTTACTAGGGGCAAGCTGTCTCTTTCTCTGAATGTCACGCTGCTCTGGTGGTACCCAAGCTGGGTTAGATCGACCCATGTCGTACAGGAACGGCTTCACCACATCATCATTCTTGGCAAAGACGGTCATGTCGACACCAATTATTAGTTCGAGCTGCTTCTGGTCCTTGGGACCTTCTCCTTGTTGAAATAGGTCATTCCACTCCAGTTGAGGTTGGGGTGGAGGCAGTGAATGAGAGAGCAGATCTTGGTGCCTAGGCGCAGATTCCTGGCAATGCGGAATTCGGTCACCACTTCACCTTCATAGGTGATCGAGAGCTGCTTGACTTCTTCATTAAGGAGCTCGAGAAGAAATCGGGCCCAGTTCACATTTAGACGCTGCACGATTGTAGCCATCACTCTAAACTTTGCTGGAGTGACAGCATCGTGGTTACCAGAGTAACCAAGGAAGACTTTGTGAACAAAGTCAAAGAGGGCTCTGTACGTAGGTCTCAACAGAGGGTGAGAGAACCTCTTGCCATCATACTTGGTTGCAGGCTGCATCAGAGCTTTCTGGTAAACTGCTTCCAGATCTGCATCCGGAACATCCAGAATTAAGCCCATTGGCTTGTGATACAGGATCTCCACAGTTCCTGAATCAGCGATGCCGTAGGTGCGGGAGATGAGTGAGAGGATCGGAATCGGCTCGTCGGGCACACCAGGCAGAGGAAGATGGAATTGGGCGGAGTCGACATCTTCCGGGCAAAAATATGATAGAAAGAACATTGCGACTTGCTGCGGAAGCCAGAATTTTGGCTCATGAGAAATAATCTTGTAAAATTCGTCCGCTTCCTGGATGGCGGAGTACATTTCGTTCAAGCCGGCGTAATCATAGGTTGAAAGATTTGCCGCAGGCTCTGTGAGAATGTACTGCTGTAGATATTGGATCTTCTGCTCGGTTGTTTGTGGTAGAGATTGAGACGTAGATTCTCCTGCCATTTCAAGAACGTCTAAGTGAGAACGTGAATGCGAAATTTTGAAAGAGAGTTGCAGAGAAAAATGGCGGAAGAATGCAGAAATTGAATTTGGGAACGACGATGCACAGTTACATTCTTATTTAAAACATAAAGCGGGCGGTTGAGATTGAAGCAAATCAACCGTTCAACAGATGGGATTGAATCCCTGGAAATCCGTGAGATAGTGGGCGCGTGGGATTGGTTGTGTATCCCACTTGCACTACCCTATCACTCAACCGTCGCCTCGCATTAAATGCGGATTTGATACTTTGCATGCGCTTTTTGACATACATGGAAAGTGAAGCAAGAATGTTAAGTACTGTGTCAGAATATCCTTAACAAAGATTTCAATAAATAACAAAACACATGCTTTAATAAATGAAAATGATTGATAAGGTATATAATTGATTAAGTGAAGCAAAAATATTTCATTGAAATTTGAATATATGGAATAATTAAGGCATATCTTTGACATATATAAAACTTGATTAAGAAAATGGAGACTGATACAGGTCATCCATTACACTTCCCTATTCAAAGTCTTATTCACAGTTTCTGATAAAAAAGGTTCCACTGGTTATCAGTTCACAGCTTTTATCTAGCTGGACTGTCCTCTGTCCTTTGTGAACTGCTCTTGTGCATCCTTTTCACCAATGTGAGCTTTGATGAATTCCCACAGCTTGGCGTTCTCAGTTTGCAAGGCTGCAACCTTTTCATCAATGTACAGCTTGCTCTCCAATTCCAGCATGTTGAGCCTTCGAGACATCTTAAGAAACTCTGCTTTATAGAAGGCTAACATCTGGTCCACTGCTGTGGAGCTGTTGAGAGAGGATGTAGGAGCTTCAGTGACAGGAGCTTGAGACTGAGCTTTGGACGGGAAACCTGGAGGGGTGCCTGGAGGGGACTGTTCGACAGCAGGTTTCACTCCAACCTGTGGAGAGGCAGGTTGCGTTGTGATCGCAGGTGGTGTGAGATCTGCCTCCACAAGGGTTGCTGCAGTAGATCGAGTGATGCGCTTCTGAGAGGGCGCAGATTGCAGATCCTCCAACTTTCTCTTTCCCTTTCTGACT
Organism: Mentha longifolia; assembly: GCA_001642375.2. Taxonomy (NCBI): domain Eukaryota; kingdom Viridiplantae; phylum Streptophyta; class Magnoliopsida; order Lamiales; family Lamiaceae; genus Mentha; species Mentha longifolia. Next base: position 32,734,153 of record CM038111.1, read on the forward strand.
GACTCAGCCTGGACTCTGTCTTCTTCATTTTCTTCACTGCTATCATCTTCGTCTTCAGGTACATCTACCTTCGAGTCACGCATTTCAGTGAGCAGAAGCTTGGCTGCACCTTTGGCCTTGTTGATCTTGTGAGGCAAGATGCCAAGAATCATGATCAACTGGTTGCAGGTGTGAGAAACCAACTTGTCATCAGGAAACCCTGTGCAGACACGCCATACGCGATTTGTAAGCATTCTCTGCAGAATGATAGAGAGCTTAGTTCCGTGACGAAGTTGCATATTGGCCTTGATCCTAGCAGGTAGCTCTGCAGCTTCCTTGATGAATAGGTTTACTAGCAACCTGGCCCAGTTAACATTCAACTGCTTCACTACAGAAGTTAGCAGTTTAAACTTCGACAGAGTGACAGATTCGTTCGAGCCTAGGTAAGAGAAGAACATATTGTGAACGAACTCGAATAGAAATCTGTACTCGGACTTCAGGTCATGGCGGTTGAAAGTTTTCTGATCATAAATATTCTTGGGCTCGAACAGAGCTTGTTGATATACATCGTTGACGGATTCCATGGACACATCATCAACCTTTGTGATAACTCCTGTATCCGATAACCTGTAGGTTTGAAGGACGAGTGGAAGAAGATAACGCCGCTCTTCTTCGCTGTTGACGAGAAAAGTTGTCGTTGCTGGGTCTCCGGTCATTGATTCCAGAGAACACAGCAAATAAGCAACATTTTCCGGTAGCGTCATTCGTGGATGTTGAGTGATGATGTTGAAGAAACCATCACATTGGGTGATAGCCTCAATCATCTGATTCAAACCTCTGTATCCATATGAGTCTAGCACATCAACTTTCTCAAAGAAGATGAGAGGGGTTGCTTTCTTCACTTGAACATTCAATGAATCTGTAGACATTTTTGTGGAGAGAGAGTGAGGATATGAAATTCTGAGTTGATGAAGATGAAAGAACGAAAGAAATTTCTTAGAGAGAGAGAAGGTTATTTTGAAATTTGATTTCAAAGGATTTCAAGAAACGCGTAATGAAATCGAGAATTTTATTTCTATTTATAGACCTCCAACGGTCAGGATATGAAAAAATAGATATGCATTCCTTGTTTTTCGTGAAAAACTTTTCAAATTCTTAACAGAAAAGAAAAACATATATGACAGAATATATGGGTAGAGGAAATAATTTCAGCTAAGATTTAAATGGAGATTGATACGATATCTTCAGTTCCCCCTTAAAGGTTGACCAGTGATAGTTGACTTTCAACGCAGTTTGTGGCTTCAAGCTGCGTGTCACGTCACTGCTTCTCGTGAGCTGCAGTTTCCAGGACTGTCTGTCTCTGGCTGTTCTGTACTAGTGAACTGCCTTTTTGTTAGTCTGCAGTTTCCAAGTCAGTCTGCTCTTGGCTGACCTGTGCTTGTGAACTGCTGCCATTCTCTGACTTAGGCTGTATATCCATTCTGAGCATTCCAAGCCTTCCACACAGCATTTTGAATCTCTCTTCCATGAGAGGTTTTGTTAGAATATCGGCTCTTTGGATGTCAGTATGGATTTTCTCAACTGTTATATCTTGTTTTTCCACGTGATCTCTTATGAAGTGATGCCTTATATCAATATGTTTGCATCTGGTGTGGTAGACAGGATTGACAGTGAGAGCTATGGCGCTTGTGCTGTCACAAAAGATAGAACTTTTCGAACAGTGACATCATAATCTTTGAGTTGTTACAACCAAAGAATCTGTGCGCAACAGCTTGCCGTTGCCATGTACTCAGCTTCTGTTGTTGAAGTAGCAACTGAAGTTTGCTTCTTTGAAAACCAAGAGATTAACTTGCTTCCAAGAAACTGACAGGTCCCTGATGTGGACTTTCTGTCCAGTTTGCATCCTCCATAATCTGCATCTGCATAGCCAGTTAGTTCAAAATTATCATCACAAGGGTACCATAAACCGAAGTTTGCAGTTCCCTTGACATATCTAAGAATTTTCTTGGCTGCTTCTAGATGCGATTCCTTTGGATTAGCTTGATACCGAGCACATATTCCAACTGCAAAAGAAATGTCAGGTCGACTTGCAGTAATGTAAAGCAAATAACCAATAATTCCCCTGTACACAGTTATGCTGGCAGGTTTTCCTTCAGAATCTGGATCCATCTTGCCATTTGCAATCATTGGAATCTTCAGAGGTCTGCTATCTTGGACACCAAATTTGGTTGCCAGCTCGTTAGCATACTTGGATTGAATGATGAAGATACCATCCGCAGATTGCTTGACCTGTGGACCGAGGAAGAAGTTCATCTCCCCCATCATGGACATTTTGTACTCACACTTCATGAGTTCTCCAAACCTATCACATAAAATTTTTGACCTAGATCCAAAAATAATGTCATCAACATAAATTTGTACAAGAAGAATATCATCCTTATACTTAAATGTAAATAATATTTTGTCGACTGATCCTCTTTTAAAACTAGAATGCAGTAGGAATGTAGACAACGTTTCATACCAAGCTCTGGGAGCTTGTTTCAAACCATATACTGCTTTGTGCAGTTTGTAAACTTTCTCTGGACCTGCTTCCTCGAAACCTGGAGGTTGTTCAACATAAACTTCTTCTCCAAGGATTCCGTTGAGGAAAGCACTCTTCACGTCCATTTGGTAGACTTTGAATCTTTGATGAGCTGCATAGGCTAGAAACAATCTTATTGCTTCTAATCTTGCTGCTGGTGCGTAGGTTTCATCATAGTCTATTCCCTCTTGTTGACAGTAACCTTTGGCAACTAATCTTGCCTTATTTCTGATTACTTCAGCATTCTCATCTTTCTTGTTTCTGAATACCCATTTTACATCGATCACTCCTTGATGTGTAGGACGATCAACTAGTGACCAAACTTCATTCCTTTTAAACTCATTGAGTTCCTCTTGCATGGCTGTAACCCAGTCGTGGTCGGCAAGAGCTTCTTCAACAGTTTTGGGTTCAGAGTAGGACAGATAACAGCTTAGTAGACAGCTTTCACCGATCTGTCTCCTTGTCTTCATACCTGCTCTTGGGTTCCCAACAATGAGATCTTCAGGATGAGCATCGACCCATCTCCTTCGACGAGAGATTTCTTCTTCTGTAAGAATTGGTTCAGGGTCTGGTATGGGATCTTCAAACTCAGGTAGAGGTTGAGGAGTGAAGGGGTTAAGCTATTGAAGTTGTTCAGCAAGCTGATCCACTGACAGTTCTGCATTGACCGCAGGTTCCATTGAAGTTTCTGGATCAGTTGTAGAGGAGCTGGTTGGTGGAGCTTCGGTTCCCCCTTGGTTCATTCCCCCTTGCTGAATAGGTGGAATTTGTGAATTAGAATCTTGTACAGGCTGAGCTTCTTCTTCTTCCAAGTCGGTTGGACTCCATATTAGTATTTCATCTCGAAACTTCGTGTTGGAGCCTGTTTGATTTTGACTTGTACCTGTACTTTCATCATGTTGGGTTTCCCTGTACTCACAAATAGATTCATCAAAAACAACATGTGGAGTTACTTCCACAATATGAGTTTTCTTGTTAAAAACTCTGAAAGCTTTGCTGATCTCTGAATATCCTAAAAATATTCCTGGATCTGCTTTGCTATCAAAAGTTTTCAACTGTGATTTCCCATTATTATGAATGTAACACACACAGCCAAAAGATTTAAGATATTTAAATCGAGGTTTCTTATCCTTCCACAGCTCGTATGGAGTCTTTCCATATCGTGCATGAATGACTGATCTGTTCTGAGTGTAGCAAGCTGTGTTGATTGCTTCCGCCCAGAACTTCTTTGGAAGATTGGTTTCATTCAGCATTATGCGAGCTGCTAGTGATCTGTTGCGTCGTTCAACAACACCGTTCTGTTGAGGTGTGCGAGCTGCTGAAGTTTGATGAGTAATTCCATTTTTGTTGAAGTATGATTCAATCATTTGATTAAGAAACTCTGTTCCGTGATCGAATCTGATTGAAATCACACTTTTGTTCTTCATATTTGATAGTTTGGTGAGTAGCGCAGGTAGCTCCACTAGTGTCTCCTTCTTCTTATGTAAGAAAATAACCCAAGTATATCGTGAGTAATCATCAACAATAACGAGAGTGTACTTTTTACCATTAATGCTTCTAGGAGTCACTGGACCGAATAGATCCAAGTGGAGTAATTCCAAGATTCTACTTGTGTTGTGAGCTGCAATGCTTGGGAATGATGATTTGATCTGTTTTCCAGCTTGACAGGCCTCACAAACATGATCTTTGTAGTAGACTTGATCTGGTAGGTCATCTGCGAGCTTCTTGCGAGCAAGTTTGTTGATGGCTTTGAAGTTTAAGTGACACAGTCTCTTGTGCCATAGCCAGCTTACTTCAGGTGCAGATTTGGTGACCAGAGAGGTTTCTTTTTCATCTGACCATTGTACTATGTACAAGTTATCCTGCAAAATACCGGTAAGAAGAATTTCTTCTCCTTCCTTGTTCTTTATAGCACACTTATTAGCAGAAAACTCTACTCTTTTTCCGTTAGAGCAGAGCTGGCTTACAGAAAAGAGATTATGATTTAAACCTTCAACATAAGTGACATTAGATATTGTTGTTTTACCAACAATTAGATTACCGTAGCCTATTGTTTTCCCTTTAGAGTCTCCTCCAAAAGCAACTAGAGGTCCATCACATTCAATGAAGTTTGTAAGCAAGCTTTTGTCGCAGGTCATATGCTTTGTGCATCCACTGTCGATGATCCAGATCGCCCCGCGAGCTGCTCGCTTCCTCCTTTGAGTTTTCCCATCCTGCAATTAGACAGTTTTAGCAACCCATATGAATTTGGGTGCTTTGTTAGCAGGTTGAGATTTGGCAGCTTGGTTTCCAAGCTTCCTCTTTTGTAAACTCCTGTTGACTCGTGGCTTAGTCCGTTGCACATTTGAGTAGGTTCCATTTGAGTATGCAGTTTGTGGTTGGTAATGAGCAGGTTGATAAAGATCATTTCGATAGCACTGCTCCATGTAACCACATCTGCATTGATCATTTACGAATCCACTTCCATGTGGAAATCGATATTGCATACTTGACAGCTCAGGATATTGGTTCCAATGATGGTTGTACCAGTAACCTTTATTGTCAAGTCTATGTTGGTTTGGCCACTGCTCATAGTAGTTTTGTTGAGGTCGAGCAGTTTTCGGTGGAGAAACTGCTTTTCCTTTGTTAGCAGTTTGCACTTTTCTTTGAGTAGGTTGGCTTCCTTTTTGATAAGCAGGTTGACCATGCAGTTTCCTAGGTCGCATAACCTTTTGCTGTTCTACTGGCGGTCTCAGCTGCTGTTTCCTGATGGGTTTTCCATGTTCTTTTATCAGGATTGCTTGAGGTTGCCGGGCTGGATTCTTCAATTTGATTTGTTTATCTGGCAGATTGTTATGATCTTTGCCTTCAGCCAATCCTTTTTCTTTAACAAACAGGACCTTCTCTTTATCCTTTACTTCGCTAGTTTGACCATGGAATCCGATGCCAAACTTTATCTGAGCAGGTCTCTGGACAGCTTGCAAGACTTCAAGCTTTTCGCCATTTTTGTTCATTCTCATTAGGACTTGTTGAAGTTTGAGTTCTTTCTGCAACAGCTTTTCATGCTCATTTGAGAAATCTGTGAGTTGACCATTCAGTTTGATTATCTCATTGTCCCTCTTGATAAACATTTCCTTAAGGTTTTCTTCCCTTAAGGCTGATTTACCCACTTGGACTTTTAGGGTTTCAATCTCCTCTTTTACTTCATCATATGGAGTGAAGTTTCCATCTAAGGCAGCTTTGAGCTTCAAGTTTTCACCCTCCAGCTTGGATCCTTCTATGACTACTTGTTTGAACATTTCTGAGAGTTTCTTGTAGTCATCAAGCTGTTGTTGAAACTCTTCATACGTTGGCATTTCAGGTATCTCAATACCTGCATGTTCAGGGTTAGCTGAATATGAAAAAGAGGTTCTAGTATCAACCTTGTTTTGAACAAGATTGAGATCTTTTCCCATGAAGCATTCCTCATATTCAAGTTCTTCATCAGCTAATCGACATTCCTCCTCATCCAATTCATCATCGTCATCTTCGTCAGAGGAGGTTGAGTCTGATAATGTGGCAACAGCTTTGGCTTCTTCCTCAGCTGCGATCATGGCATTGCGCTGCTCCTTAAGCTTCTGATCTCTTCTTGCGCGGAGCTCTTCGCGTTCAGCCTTTGATAAGTCTGGGCAGTCTGACTTATAGTGATCTGGTCTGCCACATTCAAAACAACCACCTGACAAACATGGTTTTTACTCGTCAAATTAAGAAAGAAATTAGGGGTTTTTCGGTGAATTAGTCAAATGTTTATACCTCGTGCATGCGATTTCCTTTACTTTTCGATTGTATTGCTTCTCGTGTTTTTCTTGCATTTTTAGGAAAAGGAGCATGAAATTGATAAAAGGAAGGGATGTGTATCGAGATTCGAGGTGAAACAAGGGCGAACGGGTCGGAGAAGCGGAGAAGAAGTTGAATTGGACAAGGCGCGCGACCCGGCGCGCACCCGCTTCAGAAAGGGGATCGGGTCGCGCGCGCATGAAGGAAAGTTGTACTGAGCCGCGCGACCCGGCGCGCGGTCGCGCCGCCCCTCCACTGTTCGGGATTTCGCATTTTCACCCTCCTACTTTCATTTTATTGCAATTTTACCCCCATTTTCCATTTTCTTAAATTACATTTTTCACCCCACCTTCATAGAACATATAAATAGCTTTGGAGGCACACATTTCTAGGTTAATACTCACTCACCCACACACACTACACCTAGAACACACACTAAATCTCTACCCACTTTCTTTCCATCACATTCCACCATCTTTCATCCATTTTTGAGAAGGGGATTCATCCACACTTGGAATTCTTGGAGAGGAAGCATCAAGGATCAAGAATCAAGGCTTGGAAATAGGATTTGATTCCTCAATTCCTCTTTTCTCTAGTTTTTATTCTATGATTTCTTTGTATTTGGAGATTATACTAGCAATGAACATGTGTGGCTAATTTCCTTTATTCTAGAGACTTGGCTAAGTGATTTTGTAATGGATTGTGATTGATCATGTTATTCTATGATTGGGTTTTTGCTTATTCTTATTAATCATGCTTTCAATGCTTGTTTAATTGATTAGCTACCTTTTAAACATGATTAATTGATATTGGATCAACATTCGGGAGATGAGATTTAATATAGGATTGTGATTAATAGGCACTTTAATTCAATAAACCGGGAGGTTGAGAATTGAGTGAGGGCAATTGATCTAAGCACTTTTTGGAGTTATAGGCTAGCATTCGGTTGGGGACAACGTTTCTAGCTAGTAATCTACGGAATTGGTCGTCCGGGAGGGGGCCAAGTCTAATTTGTGATCGCCTTATTAAGTAACTTCCAATCATAGGACTAGTGTGGTTATGATCAATTCACTTGCAAAATCATTGATGCCAAGTCTCTAGGATAGCTCTCCTCCTTTGATTTCTAAACACTTTGTTTACTTGCATGTTTTCATTTACTTAGTCTCTTTTGCTTTAAGTAGTTAATTCTAAAACTAAAACAAAAATATTCGTTAGCTTAGATAAACCCAAGCAATCTAGTAATGGTACTTGCATTTCTATCGATCTAGTCTCCGAGGATCGACCTTGATTTCCATTGTACTACAATCGAACCCATACACTTGTGGGAGTCTATTTAGTAGGCGATCAAGTTTTTGGCGCCGTTGCCGGGGACTAGTAGAGTTAGAAAGTGTGATATTGTGAAAAATTAGGAGGGTTTACTTTAAGCATTTTATTTACGTATTTTACTTGTTTTTGTTTGGTTCTTGTGTTGATTTTATCTTGGTGTTGGTTGATAGGTAGTGCATGAGAACAAGGTCTAAGGGGAATCCAACTAATCCCATAAACCTTGAGATCGAGGCACATTGTCGACACAACAACGCAAGAAGAAGGAATACAAGAACTAGTGAAGAAATGGCAAATCCGGGTGATGGTGCTCTTATTCGCCAAATGCAACAACAACTTGAAGCTATGCAAGCGCAATTGCAAGCTCAAGAGGCCGAGAGGAATAGGCCACGACCTCCTCCCATTAGTGAAGTCTTTCATCCAATGGTGCATCAAGGCATGATGAACGGCCCAAGAGTTGAAGCCAACAATTATGAATTCAAGCCCGCTCTTATCTCTATGATAAAGCAAAATCAATATGGAGGGAGAGCTCATGAGGATCCAAATGCTCACTTATCTCAATTTCTAGAGATTTGTAGCACCATCAAGATGAATGGAGTGCCCGAAGACGCTATCAAGTTGAGGCTCTTTCCATTTTCCCTTCATGATAAGGCAAAGCTATGGTACAACTCGTTGGAAGCCGGAAGTATCGACAAATGGGATGACATGGTACAAAAGTTTCTCTTGAATTTCTTTCCTCCCGGAATGACTATGAAACTCAAGTCTCAAATCACCCAATTCCAACAATTAGACGGAGAATCTTTTTATGAGGCTTGGGAAAGGTTCAAGGAGATGTTGAGGAGATGCCCAAATCATGGATTTGACTAAGAGTCGAAAATATGTTTCTTCTATCATGGGTGTAGTGTTGAAATGAAAAGACTATTGGATGCCGTGGCTAATGGAGCTTTGATGAGGAAAAGTCATGAAGAAGCTTTGGAAATCATAGAGAACATGGCCATGAATAGCTATCAATGGCCAATGGAGAGAACCATAATGAAGAGGGTTGCATCTACTACTACTCCAACGGATCCTATGGAGCTATTGGCGGCCCAATTGTCTACCATGAATAGCAAAATTGATGCTATGGCCAAGCAAAGGATGGAGCCTACACCTACTATGGAAGAGCAAACTCAATATGAAGATGTCAACTATCTTCACAACAATAGGAGCTATGGAAATTATAGACCTCAACAAGGAGGCTATCAAGGAGGCAACCAAGGAGGTAACCAATATCATCAAGGTTACCAAGATATGCCTAGACACCTTAATCTCTCATATGGGAATCCTAACAATGCATTGCAACCTCCTCCGGGTTTCTCGGTATCTCATGGAGTTATTAATGAAGAGAAGAAACCTAGTACGGAGGAATCAATTTTGAAAGTGCTTACGTCAATGCAAGCCAAACTTGATAGTGGAGATACTAGAATGAGTAAAGCCGAATCAAGCATAGAGGCTCAAGGGACCCAATTGAAGATGATTGAGAAGCAATTAGGGCAACTAGCTACGGTTCTTAGTAATCAACACAATGAAGGGAAATTTCCAAGTGCTACAATAGTGAATCCAAATGAGCATTGCAAATCGATTGAATTGAGAAGTGGGAAGGCTTATGAGGGACCAAAGATGCCTACTCATGAGGATGAGCATGAGAAGTTTGAGAGAGGCAATGGTGCTAAATTCAAAGAAAAGGAGGGTGAAAAAGAAGGCTCCAAGAAGCAAAATGAAGATCTCATTCCTCCACCTTATGTGGCACCTCCGGCCTACAAACCTCCTCTTCCATTTCCACAACGATTCCAAAAGAAGAATGTTGAGGAACAATTCTCCAAGTTCCTTGATATTTTTAGGAAGGTGCAAATTAATATTCCACTTGTTGAAGCCCTTCAACAAATGCCAAGCTATGCAAAGTTTCTTAAGGAGGTCGTTTCATAGAAGAGAAGGTTGGATGAGATGGAAACGGTTAAGTTAACCGAAGAGTGTAGTGCCATTCTCCAAAGAAAATTACCAACGAAGGCCAAAGATCCCGGAAGCTTCACCATCCCTTGTGACATTGGAAATGATAGATTTGAAAAGGCTTTGTGTGATTTAGGAGCAAGCATAAATTTGATGCCCTTGTCGATTTTCAAGAAGTTGGAGATTGGAACGATTAAGCCTACCTCAATTGCCTTGCAAATGGCGGATCGTTCAATCTCCTATTCTAGAGGAGTCGTAGAGGATGTACTAGTCAAGGTTAATGACTTTATTTTTCCGGTGGACTTCGTGGTATTAGACATGGATGAGGACAAGGATGTCCCATTGAAACTAGGACGTCCATTTCTAGCCACCGGAAGGGCCTTGATTGATGTGTCAAAGGGGGAGCTCACTCTTCGAGTCAATGAGGAGAGCCATACCATCTCGATCTATAATGCTCTAAAAATTCATGAAGATGATGAAGATAAGCAAATGGAGGAGTGTAAAGTTTTGAGCATAGTTGACTCTTGTGTTCAAATGGAGGCCCCACATAAAACCAAGGACCCTTTGGAGAATATCCTTCTCAACTCTTCTCCATTTTTTTCATTCCATGATGATCTTTTCAACTTGGATATGATAGAAATTACCAATGCTTTGAATGATGTGCAGGAAATTCCAAGAAAGATGAGAGAAAGTTTCATTGATCCAAGAAATGGAGTGGCAAAAGAAGAGGAAAAGCAAGAAGGGGACGACAACAAGACTCCCAAGTCGGATTTGAAGCCGCTTCCCCCACATTTGAAGTATGCTTTCCTTGGAGAAGGATAATCATATCTGGTGATCGTATCTTCTTCCTTAACTCCTATTGAAATTGAAAAATTGCTTAAGGTGTTAAGAGAACATAGGTCGGCCATAGGATGGACTATCTCGGATTTGAAAGGGATTAGCCCTTCTATTTGCATGCATAGGATTTTAATGGAGGATAACTACAAACCTAAAAGGCAAAATCAAAGAAGATTAAATCCTATGATGCAAGAAGTTGTTAGAAAAGAGGTCCTTAAGTTGCTTGATGCGGGTATTATCTTCCCTATTTCGGATAGTGAGTGGGTTAGCCCGACTCAAGTGGTAGCTAAAAAGGGGGGTATGACCGTAGTAAAAGGTGAGAATGATGAAATGATTGCTACTAGGGTAGTAAATGGTTGGAGAGTTTGCATTGACTATAGGATGCTAAATGCCGCCACTAGAAAAGATCACTTTCCTCTTCCATTTATAGATCAAATGCTTGATAGGTTAGCCGGATTTGAGTATTATTGTTTTCTTGATGGTTATTCGGGTTACAATCAAATCATGATTGCACCCGAAGACCAAGAGAAAACCGCCTTTACTTGTCCTTATGGTGTCTATGCTTATAGGCGTATGTCTTTTGGGCTTTGTAATGCCCCGGCTACCTTTCAAAGATGCATGATGTCTATTTTTCATGATTTGATTGAAAGAATAATGGAAGTTTTCATGGATGACTTTTCGGTGTTTGGATCTTCTTTTGATAATTGTTTGGATAATCTTACTTTGGTATTGAAACGTTGTGAGGATACTAACTTGGTCTTAAATTGGGAAAAATGTCATTTTATGGTCCGAGAAGGTATTGTTCTTGGGCACAAAGTGTCTTCTACAGGTTTGGAGGTTGATCGTGCGAAGATAGTTGCCATTGAAAAGCTTCCGCCTCCACGTAATGAACGGGGCGTGAGAAGTTTCTTGGGGCATGCGGGATTCTATAGAAGATTCATCAAGGATTTCTCAAAGATTGCAAGACCTCTTTGCCACTTGCTTGAAAAGGAGGCCACTTTTGAGTTCAACAAAGAGTGTGAAGTCGCTTTTGAAACATTAAAGAGGGCATTGGTGAGTGCACCAATTTTGATAACTCCAAATTGGAGCGAACCATTTGAGGTGATGTGCGATGCTAGTGATATAGCCGTGGGAGCCGCCTTGGGGCAAAAGAGGGACAAAATATTTAGGGTCATCTACTATGCTAGTAGGACCCTAGATAAAGCTCAAGTTAATTACACCACAACGGAGAAGGAGTTGTTAGCGGTGGTTTATGCCTTCGATAAATTCCGTTCCTACCTCATTGGAGCCAAATGTACGGTTCACACCGATCATGCCGCTCTTCGGTACTTATTTGAGAAGAAGGATGCTAAGCCAAGGTTGATAAGGTGGATTCTTCTACTTCAAGAGTTTGATATTGAGATCCGGGATCGGAAGGGTTGTGAGAATGTGGTGGCGGATCATCTTTCAAGGATAGAGAATCTGGTGGAAGGAGAAAATCATGATGTGCCAATCAAAGAGGAGTTTCCGGATGAGCAACTTTTTGGGCTTCAAGAGCTTTTCAATCTTCGACTCTCAACACCTTGGTATGCCGACTTTGCAAACTTTCTTGTTGCAAGAGAGCCTCCTCCCGACATGTCCTCTTCTCAAAAGAAGAGATTCTTCCATGATGTGAAATTTTACATGTGGGAAGAGCCTTACCTTTATAGGAGGTGTGCCGACATGGTGGTTCGAAGATGTGTACCTCAAGAGGAATGGTCTTCTATCATGAGCCAATGCCACTCTTCATTGAGTGGTGGGCATTTTGGAGCACATAGGACGGCCATGAAGGTTCTTCAAAGTGGTTTCTATTGGCCCTCGCTCTACAAAGATTGTTATGAGTTCGTGTCTCGATGTGATAGGTGCCAAAGGACGGGGAACATTTCCAAGAAGCATGAGATGCCATTGATAAATATTGTTGAGGTAGAGCTTTTTGATGTGTGGGGCATTGATTTTATGGGCTCATTCCCTACTTCATTTGGTTATCAATACATCTTGTTAGCGATTGATTATGTCTCAAGATGGGTGGAGGCCATTCCTACCCAAACTAATGATGCCAAGATTGTTTTGAAGTTTGTTCAAAGGAATATTTTGTCAAGGTTTGGAGCTCCAAGGGCCATTATTAGTGATGGGGGGAGTCATTTTTGCAATAGGTGGGTGGCTAATCTTCTAACCAAGTTTGGGATCAAGCACAAGGTCACCACCGCCTATCATCCTCAAGCTAATGGTCAAACGGAGTTAGCAAATCGAGAAATCAAGAGGATTTTGGAGAAAACGGTCAATGGAACAAGGAAGGATTGGTCTAATTTGCTCGATGACACTCTTTGGGCTTATAGGACGGCATACAAGACTCCTTTAGGTATGTCGCCCTATCAACTTGTTTTTGGAAAATCATGTCATTTGCCGGTTGAGCTTGAACATAAGGCATATTGGGCAATTAAGAAGTTGAATTTCGATTTCTCCAAAGCCGGACAAGCTAGAATGCTTCAACTCAATGAGCTTGATGAATTTCGTTGTGAGGCATTTGAGAATTCTAGCATCTACAAGGAAAGAGTAAAGAGGTTCCATGACAAGTTGATCAAAAAGAGAGAGTTTGCTCCGGGGGATGAGGTACTTCTCTACAATTCTCGTCTCTCTCTTTTTCCGGGCAAATTAAAGTCGAGATGGTCGGGTCCTTTCATTATCTCTAGAGTTTTCAAAAGTGGAGCTATTGAGTTGAAGGCAAGTGATGGAAGAGTTTTCCTTGTTAATGGTCAAAGAGTGAAAGCTTATTATCGAAATGAGCAAAAGGAGGAAGCCTCAACCATTTTCCTCATCGATTCTTGATCCACCTTGCCAAAGGAAAGTCGAGCTAACGACGTAAAACAAAGCGCTCGTTGGGAGGCACCCCAACAAGGTATCTTTTAATTTTTGCATATTAAAATAAGTATCTTTTATTTTTAGTAATAGAAATTTTATCTCAATTAGTTTAATTAGGTTTTGTTATTTAATTTTCAAGTTATTATGTGTATATATATTCCATATATATACATTATAAATTTGAAAATTAAATAATACATATAAATAGTATTTAAAAAAAAAAAAAAATCGGAAATGGCTTGCGCGCGACCCGGCCTAGCTGCTGAAGCGGGCGCGCGGGGTGGTCGCGCGATGAAGAAGGATTTTCCTTCTATCGCGCGCGACCCGACCCTTCCTCTGAAGCGGGCGCGCGCGAGCCACTTCTTAGACGGGTTTTTCCCTCTTTTCTCCCATTTTTTTTCACACACTCTTCACCCTTTTCTCCCTTCTCTCTTCACCACACTCGAACTCTACATCGAATCCACCAAGGTATGTTGTTCTTTACTTTAATTCTTGTTATATTTTTGTTCTTGGGTGGATTTAACAAGGTTCTATGGATTAATTCTTCCAAAAATTCAAGATTTGAACATTTTTGAATTTGGGGCTCTTCCAAACTAGAAAATTGTTATGTGTTTTAATGGATGGATTGATGCTTGGGTTGTTGTTTCTACATGTCTAGGAGCTTGAATTCATGTGTTAATCTTATTGGGCATGGTTGAAACTTGAGGAAATTTGGAAATTTCATTGTAGTAGAAGCTAGGGTTCTTCAATGGTGAAATTTTCAAATGTGATGAATATTCAATTTGATGCTTGGGATGGTGTTCTTACATGTTTAGAAACTTAATTCCATGCTTGATTTTGAATGGGTATGATTCCAAGTAGTGAAATTAGGAAGAATCCCAATGTAGACATTTTGGTGTTCTTCATTTTGGGGGATTTTTCCTATATTTGTTTAATTGCTTGAATTGGTGCTTGATTCATATTTATGAGTTATATAAGCGATTTGCTATGAGGTTATTCATGATTTTGTGCTTGAAGTTCTCGATCTTATGATGTTTCTATTGATAAGTTCTTCATAAATCATGAATGAATGTTTGTTGTTTTGGGTTTGAATTGAATACATGTTCTTATATGAAGAAGGGTCGAGAATGAGGATTCTTTCTATGCTTCTTTTGCTTAGAATTAAGCAATCCTTTATTGAAATATGGTGGTCACCAAGTTTGGGGGATTGTTGAGTGGGAAATTGAAAGGTTTGAGTTTGTTCATCATGATCTAAACTCCGTTGTTCTTTGTGTTTTAGGTATAATGGCTGGAGGAAAGAGAAGTCGCCCAAGCACTTCCCAATCCATTGAGAGGGCTTATGCTGAAAATGAGCCCGGTCATTATGGCATTCATCTTCCAGATTCTGAGGCTCAAAGGAGATGGAACGAGCTTTATGAGATACCAATGAAGCCAACTAAGTATCCAGATGATCATTGCCTACAAAGAATGGGCATTTATGATGATGTGTGGGATCTATTTGCAAGAGTTGGATGGACACACATCATGAGGGCGAAGTGGGCAACTTACAAGATATTGGTGCTCGAATTCCTAAGCACCTTCGCCTTCGACAAGCGATCGAACATGATGTTCTTCCAACTCGGAAATGAGCCAAGACAACTCACCATAGAAGACTTCAATGTCATTCTTCAAGTTCCCTTGGGTGGGCTTGTCACTCCTCCACAAAACTTCGACCACATGCACCTATGGTCGCAACTTGTCATCAACAATGAGCGTTATGTCTCCAATGCCTCCAAAGCGACTTCAATCCGAAATCCCGTGTTCCGATATATCCAAAGGGTGATGGCTCACCACATATTCAGAAGAGAGAACAACTCGGGGGTCACAGTTAAAGAACTTTTTGCCTTCCATTGCTTGATCACTAGCACAAATCTTGATGTGGGCCACACTTTGAGGGAACATTTCCAATCTTTAACCACCACCAAGACGAATGTTATTCACATTGGTGGATTCATCACTCCAATTGCCGAGCACTTCAATGTCCATCATTCCTACACGGCGGTCGTTGGGTCAAAGGAAATCGGCCTTAACACCCTTTCCAACATGCGGATGATTGAAGGCTTAGGAGATATCCATTTGATATTCAAGGATCGTCAACTCTTTCCACTACCTAATCCGGCACTCACCACCGTTCGCGACACTTCATCACGAGCCAATTGGAGGATGGATTCACCGGCTCACCTTGCTTGGCAAAGAGGTGACGCCCAAGGTTCACATGGAGAGAGTTCGAGTGGAGTGCATCGGAGAGCAAGAGAAGGAATGTCGAGTGAAAGGCCTAGAGCATAAAGCTTCGAGGAGGCAATGGAAGCTAGGATGCAAGCGATGGAAGAGAGGGCTACGGAGAGGCACACCATCTATGCTCATGAACTCCACACAATCCGAGAGGATCAAACGAGGATGATGGATAATCAAGCTCGGATGATGGAGATGATGAACAAATTCCATAACTACATGTGGCCTCGACATCCCCCACCTCCATGATTTTGTGAGCTTCGATAAGTAAACCATCCTTTCTTCTTCAAACTTATTTCACACTTTGTGTATAAATAAGTTTGGGGGGATTGGCGGAATGCGGTTTACTTATCTTACTATCTTTTAATTGTTTTCCTTATGCTTAATTTATTTTCCTTGAATTAGTTTAATTGGTGTGAATTGTATGGAGTGATGATAAAATTGTGTTTTGTCGGCATTTCAAACTTGAATTTTTGATGGTGCTTAAGGAACAAGAGTGAGCATTGAGAATTTTATAAGCATGTGTGCATGAGTTTGATGTGGCCGATGATGACATAGAAAATTGTTTTGTTCATTTGGGATGGGAGCATTTGATCTATGCATACATGATAAGTTGATCAAAAATGAAAAGTTGATGCATTTTGGCACTTTTTGAAATCTTGAATCAAAATTTATACCTTGTGAGGATTTGAGCCTAATTTTTTCTTGATGTGTGATAATTTGAACATGCTTGATATCCTCTAGAACTTGCCATCATTCTACCTCGAAATGTGAGTAGATGTGTTTTGAGTTTAGAAATGATTTAAGGTCATCTTTGTTAGCTATTTTACCCAAAAAGAAATTGACCAAATTTTCATAATAATCCTAGTCAACCCTTTTGAGCCTTAGCCTTTCTTTGATTAGACAAGCATAAAAAGGGGTAGAACTTGGGTTTAGTGAAGATCTCTGATGAAAAATGAGTGAAGTCGATAATAAGAATGAAAAAAATCCCCTTGCTCTATATTTGTGAATGTCGGAAAATATGCTAGTACCTTTATAAGCTCTAGTTTGCTTTTTTAAAAAATTAAAAAAAAAAAAAAAAAAAAAGCATAAAAAGGTATGGTTAGCATAACATCTTGGAAAAGAGTTCATAGTAAGGGATGTGAAGATTTTTGTTTTGGTTGTTGAAAAGGGGAATTAAGAGAAAACCAAATTTGTTTCACACAAAGTGTGGAATAAGTTGGTGGGTTTGAAGAGTTGTTGGGTGATGGTTCATTGGTTTTGTTCACTCTCATAACATTTTAGTCACGTAGCCAAAAACCTCCTACCTAACCAAAGAGCCCTCATTACAACCAAATATAAAGTCCTTTTTGATCTTCTCTTAAAACACATTGAATGAAAGAGAGGTTAGAATAATGGCAAGCTTATGGTAGGATTCTTGTATTGTTTCAAATTTGAGTGAAATACCTCCCTTGAATATACACTTAAAGAGTGGAGTGCACATTTGATAAAAATCCATTTGGGAGGATTCAAGTTTTCAAGAAGGTTCAAATGTTAAGACTTGTCATCCTTTGTGAAGCGTTGAATGTATGCTAAAACATGTGTTCCCATTCTTCTTTTAAAATTTCTGAGGCCCAAGTACATCCTTGACTCATAAAATCCATGTTTTGTAATCTTCTCTTTCTTTTCTCTTTGTTGTTTGGGGACAATCAACAATTTAAGTTTGGGGGGTTGACAAACATGGTTTTTACTCGTCAAATTAAGAAAGAAATTAGGGGTTTTTCGGTGAATTAGTCAAATGTTTATACCTCGTGCATGCGATTTCCTTTACTTTTCGATTGTATTGCTTCTCGTGTTTTTCTTGCATTTTTAGGAAAAGGAGCATGAAATTGATAAAAGGAAGGGATGTGTATCGAGATTCGAGGTGAAACAAGGGCGAACGGGTCGGAGAAGCGGAGAAGAAGTTGAATTGGACAAGGCGCGCGACCCGGCGCGCACCCGCTTCAGAAAGGGGATCGGGTCGCGCGCGCATGAAGGAAAGTTGTACTGAGCCGCGCGACCCGGCGCGCGGTCGCGCCGTCCCTCCACTGTTCGGGATTTCGCATTTTCACCCTCCTACTTTCATTTTATTGCAATTTTACCCCCATTTTCCATTTTCTTAAATTACATTTTTCACCCCACCTTCATAGAACATATAAATAGCTTTGGAGGCACACATTTCTAGGTTAACACTCACTCACCCACACACACTACACCTAGAACACACACTAAATCTCTACCCACTTTCTTTCCATCACATTCCACCATCTTTCATCCATTTTTGAGAAGGGGATTCATCCACACTTGGAATTCTTGGAGAGGAAGCATCAAGGATCAAGAATCAAGGCTTGGAAATAGGATTTGATTCCTCAATTCCTCTTTTCTCTAGTTTTTATTCTATGATTTCTTTGTATTTGGAGATTATACTAGCAATGAACATGTGTGGCTAATTTCCTTTATTCTAGAGACTTGGCTAAGTGATTTTGTAATGGATTGTGATTGATCATGTTATTCTATGATTGGGTTTTTGCTTATTCTTATTAATCATGCTTTCAATGCTTGTTTAATTGATTAGCTACCTTTTAAACATGATTAATTGATATTGGATCAACATTCGGGAGATGAGATTTAATATAGGATTGTGATTAATAGGCACTTTAATTCAATAAACCGGGAGGTTGAGAATTGAGTGAGGGCAATTGATCCTAAGCACTTTTTGGAGTTATAGGCTAGCATTCGGTTGGGGACAACGTTTCTAGCTAGTAATCTACGGAATTGGTCGTCCGGGAGGGGGCCAAGTCTAATTTGTGATCGCCTTATTAAGTAACTTCCAATCATAGGACTAGTGTGGTTATGATCAATTCACTTGCAAAATCATTGATGCCAAGTCTCTAGGATAGCTCTCCTCCTTTGATTTCTAAACACTTTGTTTACTTCCATGTTTTCATTTACTTAGTCTCTTTTGCTTTAAGTAGTTAATTCTAAAACTAAAACAAAAATATTCGTTAGCTTAGATAAACCCAAGCAATCTAGTAATGGTACTTGCATTTCTATCGATCTAGTCTCCGAGGATCGACCTTGATTTCCATTGTACTACAATCGAACCCTTACACTTGTGGGAGTCTATTTAGTAGGCGATCACCACCCGTGGGAGTGTTAGAAGAATTGAATTTAGAGGGTTTTGATATACCTTCACCTTTCTTGTCGGAAGAGGAGGTGGTTTGATTTCTCTTGAAATCTTTGTGATATTTGCGGAATTTGTTGAAGCGTTTTTCAAGCTTTTCATTCCTTCTAGCCATAAGTGCATAGTCCTTCAACAATTTCTCCATTTTAGAGCATAGATCTTTTGGGATTGCTCTTTCTTTTGTAATTGATGCAGCTTTGAATGTAGCATCTTTTTCTTTCTTTTCGGGCTCGGTCTTCTTGCTTGAAGATACTTGTTCTGACCCGTGCAGTCTGATCATTTCAAACTCATTCCCGATGAGCAGATCAAACAATTGCTCAGTTGACAGGTTGCTGATGTCCGACCTGCCACGGTGCATGGCACTATACACATGCCAGCTTGCTGGAAGTGATTGGATTACTTTGAGATTGAGTTCGCGCTGAGTGTATTTATCTTTCTTGAGAGTCGCGATCTCCAAGGTAATCATTGTGAATCTATTCTTGAGCTGATCAATGGTTTCCATTGGCTGCATTTTGAATTCTTCAAATTTACTGCATGCCACTGACAGCTTGTTTTCCAGCATCTTTGTTGATCCAAGACTTATTGCTTTTAAGGTGTCCCACATCTCCTTAGCAGTTCCAAGATTTCTTATCTTGGCCAGGTGGACGCCCTTAACTGTGCTCGAGATTAATCCTTTAGCGAAGCTGTCAAGTCCAGCTTCCTTTCTTTCCTCAGTTGTGTATTTTCTGGGATCTTTGATCTTTGGCGCATACGTTGCTTCAGAAGCTTTATCTCCAGATATATCGGTTTCGTAGGGTTCGAGGATGGGTGTGGGACCATTCTCGATGACATCCCACATCAGCACATGATGAGCTTGGAGGCACATCTTTATTCGAAAACTCCAGTCTTCATAACCCTGTATAGAAAAGTTTTCACAGACACGGAGAAGTGAAGCTTCCATATTGACAGTTTATATATTCGCAATTTGCAGACACAGTGATCTAGTTCAATTTGACACAAGCACAAAAAGCTTCTAGTATTCAGAAGCAGTGGTCAAAAGAACCACCGCTCTGATACCACTTGTAGGTCCCGATAAACAGATATTGGTGTATGGGGGGGGGGAATACACCAATTAGCCAACAGTTTTGACTTTTCAAAACAATTTGATCTTACTGAGTCGTCACTTCAGTTTATCAGAGCAGTTTAGTTTTTTCCAGCTCAAACAGTGAGCTGCTGAGCTTGCAAAACTAACCTGCGTGCGGAAGTTTGGTGGAAAGGTTGGCTAACAGTTTTCAACACAGTTCTCGAAGCAGTTTTCTAAGAAAACTTTAGTTCAGATAAGTGTTCATGCAAGACAGGTTATAGTGATGCAGGTTGTGAATCATGCAAACTGTGTAAATAAAGATAATGGTAGGAGAGAGAAACACAAGGAGTTTTTATCGTGGTTCGGAGTAAACAGCTCCTACGTCCACGCCAGATCCCGTCGAATCTGTAATCCCTTAACTTGAGATTTCGCTCATTTTAACACTGGTGGAGGTTCCAGTCCAAATTCAAGTCTCTCTTTAGACTGAATCTAGCACGAATCTTGAGTCGTGTCTCTTCTAACTTTACATACAAACTTATAATCTTACTGATGCTAAACAACTAGCACTAATAATCAAACTGGAAAGCTGTGAAAAGCTATCACTGTGGAATATAACTCTATCAACTACACTGAATATCAACAATGATGGTAGTGAGAGTGTGGATTGTGTTCTAGTAAGACAGATTCTAGAAAGAGTAGAAATCTACAAAGATCAACACTTGGAAAGCTCTAGTAATTTCGAGTGTTGATTGTGTGAGTATTTAGCTTGAGATTTCTGCAGCGTTTCAGCTTGTAATTTGAGTTTCCCGTACCTTCTTTCTTGAATGTCTTGAGGTATTTATAGAGAAGCATTTGTAATAGAGCCGTTGTGTGTGTCAGGACATGCAGAACCGTACACTGACACAATTATGGTCGTTGAGTTGAGGACAGGTTCCTCAGCCACAGCTCAGGTTGTACTTTGCAGGTCAAGCTTCTTATACCTCAAACTGTCTTCAGTCTTCTGTAACCTTCGTACGAGATCTTCGAGTATTGGTTGGAGCAGGTTACATAGACAGATTACATAGGAACGTTATGACAGGTTTGAGTAGAATAGGTACAAGGTTGCACTACCAACCTTGACCTTTACACAGCAACCTGTTCGGGTTAAGCTTGACTGATCCAAACACGGAGACCAGCCTGTTCCAATTAAAGTCTATTGTCCAAGTGTTGTTTCTAATAGCATTATCAAAACTTAGTTCAAAGAGTAGAAAGGTTCCCAACATAGTTGTTGGAGTCTAACAACGTGGCAGAGAGCCATTGGTGCTGACTCACTTCTAGCCGATGGGATTCGCCCTAGTTGGCAGCTAGCGTGGTGCCAGGACAGAACGTCTCGAGCTGTTGACATCGAACAACATGTTCTCTGAGCAACAAGTAACCAGCACGATGAAATATTCAATGCAAAGCAGCTGGTCTTTTACTTGCTGATTGATGAGGGAGCACGATGCCAGATCGATCTCCTATAGGAGAGCACGTTAACATGTTCTTTACAAGTGCGATTGATTTGTCTATTACAACATAAGTTTATCGAAATGTGCTATACAAAATCAAATCGTTTGTATCAATCTCTACTCTAGAAAAAAGTAAATAAGTTTAAGTGTGATTTCGAAAAACATTATCAAAATCAACTGCAGAGGGTTCCCAACATAAATATAAAATTGTCATAAAAAATTTGGACTTAGTGATAGTTATTTTGGTCGAATATGCTTGGATGGCGACTTTTTTTCCCCACCTAAATACAATACAACAGTAAATTTGACACGGACCTCTTAAAATTACGAAAAGGGCACTGAGATTGTGTTTCTTTCGGGTTTAATTTGGGCCTAGCCCAATTAATTAAAAGTCAAAGCACGCTATCTCCGTCCACAAACGACACAACGAGGCTTGAGTTTTAATAAAGTACTTAGTGATGTGTTATTATAATAAATAAATTGAGATAATAAAGGTAAATATAAATTGATTTGTTGTGAGATATTGTGAGTTGTTGTAATGTATATTATTCAAAAATAAGAAGTGAAAACTCTTTCGGAACGTCCAAAAAAGAATTTTTTTCTCCGTCATGTATCAGGATGTTCCTTTTTAGTCCGTCCACAAAACTTGTATCACTACCATTTCTTGATACATCATTCTAATTATTTTTCATCCTTACAACCTTTTTCTTTTCATAAATATATCTATTTTATATATTCTAACACTGTAGATCTGATCATATATAAGTAATAAATTACAATTTGGTGAGTTGTGATGCTGCTATCTGAAGACATTTTGAACTTGTAAAGGCAAATTTTAGTGTCCATACTTGTTCCCCCATTCTTGAACTTGCAACATGCATGTGTAAGAAATTAATAAAAACAAAGTACATACATGATTTCTGTTTCTTGTCTTTACACTTGTTCCATCTACTTCTCTTCCCATTTTGGCAACTACAATAGTTTTATTTATTGCACAACTTATCTGTTCGGTGCATAAAGCGCAACTGTCTTCTATTTCTATCAACTTAGGCCCCGTTTGGTTTGCTAGATTAGATTATAGCTAGATACGATATGGGATAAGTCAAGATTGAGTCATGGTTTGAAGAAAGATGTTTGGTTGGCATATCAATGTTTATATGATTAAAAATTATGTTTGGTTTACAAGATTGTATAGTGTCAAATTAATACTAATTTACTAATATACCCTTATAAATTCAATTTTCACAAAGATGAGAATATGTTTGTTTAGGAATTTCATACTCAAATTTATTATTTTAATTAAGAATAATATGTAAGTTTTACATAATTTAAATAATAACGGGGAAATCATATTTAATTTTATTATTTTAATTAGTGCAACACATTAAATAGCTCCAAAAGTCAAGAACCATAGATAATAGAGGTATTTTGTTGAAGGAGAAAAAGGTATTTTGCGTTGGAGAATGTGCGAGACTAATACAATCGTAGGGGTTACCCTCCGACACAATTCGTCGATTTTTGGCGAAATAGTCTCAGGCCTGATAATCATAGGATTAAGTCTCGGGCCAATTAGATTACAAGTCTTACCAACCAAACATGATATCTAGTCTAATCTGGGATATAATCCAGCCGAATCTAGCAAACCAAACGGGCCCTTATTAGATATTTCTATCAACACATTATAGATATAACTAAAGAGATGACAATGGGTCAGGTGCTTAGAAAAAGGAAAAAAGAAGTGATGGATCGAAATTCTGCGTAGGGAGTAGAAATAATTGTACTTCAAAACACCATCTAAATGGGAAAATAGGTAAGCAACTAGGCATGGTGATGGTAAAATCTTGAAACATGAGTTAAAAGTGAAGATATTTCTAACTATAGAGGATGCATTCAGATATAAAAAACAAGATACTTATATTTCTGAAAGAACAATTTAAATGAGTAGAGCAATGCTTTGGAGATGAATATTCGTTTCTGAAGAAGCAATTTGCATTAGTAATGAATTCTTTTCGAAGTTATATAGGAGAAACCTAACTGTTGCTAACACATATTCTGGGCAATACCTTGTTTTAGGAGACGAACTCAGCATCCTTGTCCTGTTCAAAATCTATGTCGAGCATAATCTTTCAAGCGCTTATAGCAGCGAGTGAGTTTTGAGTCTGACATCTTGACGGAGAGAAGAGTAAACCTGCTTTATCAACTGCATTATCTATTTTTTTTACCAATCAAAACTGTAATATTTCAAAGGTAACAAAAGGTCACCTTCAAGAACAGCATTCTCGATTGAATTCAAATTCCTAATCCATTTCATTATGTCAACTTTTCACAATCAGAATGAATGAAATGTTTAGACAGCTGGACAAATACATCTTCATTATCTAAGGAGCTGGCACAACAGTTCATTGCAGGATGAATATTTTCAATTACACTATCATAACCAAGTTAACATGATATATACTACTCCTATAGTAACTAAATAATTCTAACATCAAGTTCATATTTTGAAACAGACTCAACTGAAAAATGCTGAAGAAAAAACAAATGAAAATTTTAACTAAGAGATGCCCATCCGGGATATGGGCACTCGTAGGTCCAATCAGGGCCTGAGTATCTAATACAATGCAGCCATAGACCTGCTTCTAGTTCATTATACCTGCATTTCAAAACGAGAAGTAATACATTAATGGTCCAGCCAATTAAGGAGATGAGGTGTTCAAAAATCAGGGAAAATAGTACCCCGTATCTGTTTTCAGAAAGAGCAGCCATATTTAAGGATTCAACCAGGTTTAGGAAGCTGGCACTTTCAACAATTAAGAACAATAAGAAAGAAATTGGCTACAACATTATAACAAATGAACTGTCAATCCATTGCAACATTATAGTGAATACATATTCTTCAAATAGATTCAACAAAAAATAGGTTTCTCCAAGTTCCAAAGCATAACTAAAGAGAAGCTTCATGGGATCCAGGTACTTCTATAATTACGGCATTATAAGGTTAACATTACTATATAATAATTTGTCCATTTGAACAAGCAAGAACAGTTTTTCCTTTACCAATGTTTTTCATCTTCCAATCCTGTAACATTTGATTAACGATGAGTTCTAAAATTGTAACATCACTCAGATTTTTGCTCCAACTCTCTTTTCTTGATGAGATTTGTAACCTACTATCATAATAAGAGCATATAGACAAACACATGACATGATTGCAACATCCAAGAAAGGTTTCCTACCCTTTGGGTGGCAGATCTGGGCAATTTGTACACATTGGATCAGTGTCGAAATCTTCAACAGGCTCATGCGCAGAACCACACTCATTAATCTCACAACTGACCTTTGGGGGAAGCCCTGAATTTGCAGCAGCTCTATCAGCATTGAATCCTTCAAGCGAACGAAGAGGGACACTTTCCGATAGATAAAGAAAGTCATTAGCTATGGGATACCCCAAATGCTGCAAATGAACACGTATCTGAAAAGAGGGAACTTATTGTTAAATCACATAATATAATATGAAAATGAAAAATGTGAACATCTTTGTCAAGCCTAATTTGAAATTACTGCCAAGTCTTTCATCCCATTGATGAGTAAAAGGTGTCTCTTGTACTAACTACTAAAAACATTAAGATGACAACAATCATAAAACAACTTGAGCGTGCACTCACTTACATGCTCATAGATGTTAAAATGAGACACAAAGACTAATTTGAAGATTACAGAAGAACAGGAATGAAGTATTCCCTGAGAAGGCATTTTGTTAACAGAAATCAGGTATCTCCAGTAGACAGTATACGTTTATTACCTGATGTGTCCTGCCAGTGATTGGCTCACACAAAACAATACTTTCTGTCCCATTGGTACTGATTCTAGTGAACTTAGTACATGCAGCCTTCCCTTTTACAGAATTCTTCCCACCCAGACCATTTTCTTCCTACAAAAATCTCAATGCATATTGTATTGTCAGGTGCTGAAATCACAACTAAAATAAGTAACTTAAATCTGTCAGACAGACACTGCGCCCATGATACCATGTAAAGATAACCAAAGACAAGTAAGAAAGCACGCCAAATTGGAGCCACTTAAATCGTAGTATTTTGCTCAACTTTGTATCACTGCTGGATCAATGATTTACAAGAATCCAAAAAACAAATGAAGAAACAGAGAATTTTGCAATAAAAGCAATAGTGTGCTTCAATGTGCAGGACGAAGCCTTTCAGCAAGTATAACAGCAAAAGTTCATTAGCACTAGATGAATACACATGTGATCCATTCCCAATTCCCGTTTTAGTAAAAAAAAAAAAGTTTTTGATGATACCATTTATAAGAAGACTCATATACAGATTTAAACATCGAGTCCAAAACCATAAAAGAAGGATGAGAATGATAACGTATTACCTCGGCCGTGCTCCTGCCTTCTAGGGCATTGTAGTTGACATTGACACTAGCAACTTGCTGCACATGAAATATTTTCCATTCAAGTCATACAAATTCATGATACTCTTTGGAGATTATCTGAATAGATATAACAAGGAATGTTATTAGTTAATCAGAACAAGCAGTTAAGCACCTCATCCATAGGAAACACTCCAGTCACTCTTGCAATATACCGTTTCTTGACCTCTCCTGATTCAATCTGAAGGAAAATAGACACAAGAGCAGCATGAATCAACATGTGAAAATCCAAATCCTTTCTTGGCATTCTTGCATGTACTATACATATAATTTAAGTTATTAAATAGCAAATGAGCACACAGTTGTCTTCTTTGGAAGGTTAGAATTAATGAAGTTATTCAATATCTTCATAAAAGGGCCACAACAGGCAAGAAATCTAAAGAATCATAATTCCTTAGTTGGCATGTGATGGTTATGGGTTTTATATCAGGTGATCATTCAATTAAAATATTAAACTATGACACTAATTGACCAATTCATTCTCGATAAGTTATACACATGATAAAAATTTCAAATAAACCGAAATTTATTAACCTGTTGCCTGAAAGTATCAGCCTTGGCAGCACTTCTGGCTATTATAAGAAGTCCAGAGACCAAGCGATCTAATCGATGAATTGCTAGTATTTGAATGTCAAGGATTCCAAGAAGAATCAAAACTTGCAATCAGACAGAAAGAAATACAAAACAAATAAAATAAATAATAGCAATTTCCTGGAAGTATATAATAGATGTAGATAACTACTTAAATTCTTCGTATTAGTCCAATTAACTGAAGTAGGATACGAAATAGTGGTGCCAAGTCATGCTCTGCTTGAAGTACACCAACAATTGTGTTCTTCCGATACTGTCCACAAGGATGCACCTAAATATTATAAATGAGTTCCATTTTAGCTAAAGGGTTATTCAGATTGTAAAATATGAAAAGGTCACTCCAACTAACCAACTGTTGAACGGACACAACTAGTTTTGGCAGAAAGGACATCACACTATCGCAGATTTAGAGTAATTTCAAGAAATATCCATAATATATTACATTCTTCATCTACAAATGTCACGAAATAGGCTACAAACTTGATAAAATAAAAACCATAACAATATAAACTAATCAGAGACCGAAAAAAAATGATTAGATCCAATCAACTCAATTTATCAGGACCTAAATGAGTAAAAAAGAGCCAAAACGGGGACCGCATATGACAGTCTTCCTTGCAGTTTTCAACCTTCCAGATAGCCATATGTGTCACTTGTTAAATCATAAGTCTCATCATTGAATTTATTAAAACTATACCCTTAGAGACTCCAACTATCAACTAACATCCATTACATATCAGAAATAGACCCAATTACTACCAACTTCTGATATTGCAACCCATCTCAGCTAGGGTATGAACTTACTAATTGAAACTAATGCAATAAAGTGACAACAAACATTTTCGGTAGAAATTACTCACAGGAATCGTCGGAGGTTTATAAACAGTAACAACATCCGGGTCAGTATGTAGAATCTGAACATCCATAGCCATAACTGGTGGTTCATGCCTACAAGCTTCAGTAAGTCAATTACTCTAATCACAACTTCGACATAGAAAATTAGCAATTAAAGAGAAAGAATAATATGTAATAAACTATATGTCTATGAACAAAACTACTCAAAATTACAACCTATGCAGAAAATGGCTTATTTTTTGGGATGGCAGAACAACATATGATATAGGAACTTTGTGATCGTCAACTTGTATACGACCAGCTTTCACTGCAGATACCTGTCATCAACTTAATGCATTAACAAACAACTCACATGAGCAAACAAGTTAATGTTACACAATCCAGATATCTCATAAGTCATATCCAAGGATGACTAAGTAGCAGTTTGGAAACTCAGGGTTATTCAAAACAATAACTAAGTTATATGCCAAGGTATGACTTTAATAAAGCATCACACCAGTAAGAAAAATAGGTGCATATCATCATTGATCTTTCATGCAGGGAAATATCCCACATGAAGACCTACTGCAGATGCCAGATATACCGATCATAATCAAAATTTTCAATAAGTATCTAAAAGAAATCAATTTCAGGCATAATATATGGCCTTCAACCCCAGAATCAGTGTAAGCAAACTCCACATAATGTCTTTGGTTAATTTTCAATTTCTCCTACATAGGAATGTTAGATGGTATGGAAACAGAACTGAAGGAAACTCTGAATGCAATCATTACTATTTCTTGGGGAATTATAGTTTATTACTACCTGACAGTTGCAACCTTTAACAAAAAGTATGTTCAACTATTTACAATTAAATACCTGACCAATGAAACCTTAGACAAAAATTTCTCAACCATCATTTTCTGATAGCAGAATCCAAAAACGTACACATGTCAAAATGAATGTTTCATTATAATTATTTTGCATTTTTGACCAAAATAATGTCACTGTCATTTTACAAATTTGGAGAAAAAATTAGAAAATCAGATTCCGGCAGTCCACGTGTGATTTCTGGTACCACAAAATGATCCTTCGAGTTAGATATTCAAAGGCCAGGAGTTAAACTGTAAACAATTGAAGGTCTGGCATTTTTATTAAAGATCGCAAAGGTTTGTATTAAACTGAAATTTCCATTATTTCTTTCTCATAGTTCCTTCAAAGAAAGATTCAGCAGCATCAATGGTGAGGTTCAACCAAGAAAGCAAATGCAGTCAAAAGAACGGAATTTTCATCCGAAAGTACGAATAACAAAAAAACTACAGAAAAAATAGCGCAATCAAGGTGCACATTACTCCACAAGACAAACACACCACAATATAAATTAGGTAGACTATCATACAGTTGCCCGCATCAAACTACAGTTCGTTGCATAAACAAGAAACTTTGCTAATCAAGGAGGCAATAACCACAAAAGCAGCTATAAAGGAAATATGGACAAAATAAATCAAAAAAATTTACTACTTACATAATAATCACGAGGCCGGCCTTTGAATTCATCCGCAAACAAATCGACAATCGTCTTCCCCGCCCATCTATTCTTGGCCTGCATCCATGATCCGAACATTCAATAGAAGAATGCACCTCGATAAACCAAAAAATTAGCGAATGGCAAAAACAATTAGACTGAATTTTGCATACTTACATGCGAAATGAACTCGAAGTAGTAGGGCTTAACGTATCTTACTCCTGCGATACATTCAAAATTACACAATGCAAGTAGGTACACTCAATTGAAGAAAAAATTGGTTGCGAATGGAAGTCAGAAATTGAATTACCATGGCGGAAAATGTAATCATGGCGGTGAGGAGGATTGGCGGGAGTTTGCCAAACGATATCCATGGTTTCGTCTGGTCTGGTTCGCTTCTCTTTCTCTTCATCCGTCCATTTATATTTATACTGCCTCCATTCATTGCTTTCTTTGCCCACTAAAACCCTCCCTTAGTTTTCTAATTTTTTCAAAAAACAAAAAATATATATATATGTACTGTATTAAATCTAAATTCAAAAATTACCACAAGCTTCATTAAAATATCTTGTTTGAATTTCTTTTCCTATATGTTGTTCAATGTTTTTTTAGTATAGTTTGCGATCTTCTCAGATTTATAAACTGGCGCTAAAATTGAGCTTTAAAATGTATTGATTTGGTTGAATTAAATAGAATTAATCCAATTCAAACAAAAAATATTACTTAAATTTTCACTATTTTATATGGACGATCGTGGTTCGACAAAATATTATACTGTATATAAATAAAATAAAATCTTCAGTTTGATTTTTGAATTAAGAACATGTAAAATTAGACGGGCCTATAATATACGTATGATACTTTAAATTTCTAATGTTTTACATTTTATTCTAATTGTTAAGTAGGTTTAACGTTGGAATTTGTAAGTCCCATCCCAAATAACCCAATTGAATATATGCGCATAATTTATTTATTTTATTTTTTTATCAGGTAAACACAACACACACACACATACACACGCACCCGGGGTATCTTGAACCCCCGACCTCTTGGTTTGAGGGGAAGCGTCTTACCACTTAAGCTGCGCTTCGTTAACGCATAATTTAATTTATTGACATAAATGTTAAAGTAAGGTACAAATTGTTCCTTAGGGAAATCTCTCCTATATAATTAAGGGGATCTAATAGATAAGAAGATTATTTCTAAGCGTTCGTTTGGTAGACTTCAATAGCCATAAAAAGAAAAGTTATCTGGGCTTAAGAGGTCGTTTGGTAGCCAAAATACTTTTCATGTCTGGCCCGAGAATTCAGTCCGGCCCGAGTAAATATGCACTGTAGCCTTTTATGGCACGTTTGGTAGCAGGGATGAGAAAATGACAGATAAAAAAAGGTGTGATAAGAAAATGGGTGATAAGGTGAGATAAGAAATGAATTTGGGTGTTTGGTATGTAAAATAACAAATATAAATATCTTGATTTGTGTGTTTGGTAGAATTGTTTTAACTAAAGATAACATTATAAAATTACATATTTACCCTAGAAAAAATAAAAATAATAATTAAAAAAGAAAAAAAAATGCAGAAATTGAAATTGAAAAAGAGTGAAAAAATCTAAAAGAAATAATAAAAAAAAAGAACGAAAAAAAACATCACTCAAATAAAACAGGAAACAAAAAAAAAAATCATTCTCTCTCTCTCAGCCCTTCTGCTTCTGCTTCATCCTCTATGTCTGCTTCATCCTCCTCCCCAGAAATCTCTCGGCATAAACGGCGCGCTGCATGCCCGGAGTAGTTTGCAGCAATATCCCTCAACAAATTGCGAATCTTATTCAAGGTATGGAATGGTGGTGGTCGCCGGTGGTGAACCCAAATCAGTCGCTGCTTTTGATTTTGCTTCAATATCCACTGCGCGCTACTCCTCGTACTTTCGGATGGTGAAGATGGAGCCTAGAGAGAAGATTATGATGAGAATGAGGGGAAATACGACAGAGAGGAGGAGGAGGAAAGTTGAGAATTGATTTTTTGGGAGAAGGTCTGATGGTGTTAGGCGGTGGCGGCTGGGTGGCGGTGGTGGCGGGCCTGGATGCGGTGGAGGGAGGGAGAAGTACCGACTGCTGCAACTTGAGTGGGAAAGAGGGGGCAAAAGAGGAAACCACCATTTACTGTTCAACTCAGAAAATGTTATCAGACCAAAAACACCCGTTTATTATATAAAAGGCTACAGTAACTTTTTACCCGGGCCGGCCTTATTTCTCGGGCCCCCAAGAAAATGTTTGTGGGCTACCAAACAGTCAAAAAACCCCAGAAAATATTTCTTATCTTGACTTATCTTGGGTTATTAGGGCTATCAAACATGCCCTTATACTATCGCACCCTTTAGGTCCATTACATTTAAATGATTGAACAGTGCCTCTCCAGCATTCTACCAAAAAAACCCTTCAACTCACAATTCCTTAAAATCATCGTGCCCTAAAATCGAAAGCCTATTTGCAGTGACCACTCAAGCTTCTCCGTCGAGGAGATTTTTGTGAAGTTGCACCGACCGCTCAAGCTTCAATTCCGTGAGTCGCCGAGCAAGGTATGTAGTAAGCCACGCCCTTATTCCTATTTTGTAGTTGTTGTGTTTTTCCCAAGCTTAAAACTGAAAATTTTCTTGCGAGAAACTAGGTATCCTTGTGTGTTTGGTGAATAATATGAACCAAGATGAGAGAGATCATCTTGGTTCATCTCACTGTTTGGTAACCAACTAAAATAAACTGGAGGGCCCGAGATGAATACAAGGCCCGTTGATATTTCACTGTTCCGCCTTGTTTAGTCATCTCACGTTTTTGGTCGGATGAGTTGAACTCATTGAAACAGTAACACAATATTTTCTCTCTCTTACCATTTTACCCTTATGTATTTATACGATTTCAAAAAAATAAAAAATAATAATAATAATAAATAATAACAATAATAGTAATAATAATAATAATAACTCAATAATAATAATAATAATAATAATAATAATAATAATAATAATAATAATAATAATAATAATAATAGTAATAGTAATAGTAATGTAATAAAATAATAATAATAATAGTAATAATAATAATAATAATGTAATAAAATAATAATAATAATAATAACAAGAATAATAATAATAATAATAATAATAAATAATAACAATAATAGTATAATTATAATAATAACAAGAGTAATAAAAATAATAACTCAACAACAACAACAATAATAATAATAATAATAATAATAATAATAATAATAATAATAATAATAAAGGGTAATTTAATAAGGGTAATTTGGTCAATCTAAATTTTAATCTAGAGTTTTGCAATTTGTACCAAACACAATATGATATCATTCGAGTCTGAATTTTTTGCTACCAAATGGAAAGATGAATGACTCATCTTGACACTATTCATATGAGTCATCTTAAGATGAATCATCCTTTCTCATCTTGAGATGATTACCAAAAGCAGGTTTTCTCATAGCGAAATATTGCAGAATATCTCCAACTTTAGGCATTATTTTTTTTGGGCTATGTGTTTCTTAGTGATTTTTCATTGTTTTTGCTCGCTTAAAAATGATACATTAGATCTATGTTTCCATGGAAACAACCGTGAGCAATTCATGAAAGATGCAGATTTTTTCGAGTTTGATGATCCCAATTTATCAAAGCTTTTCGAAGATTAAATGTTTCCCTCTAACAACAGCACTACTATCTCTAATTGCTATTGTAATGAGGTGTTCGATATGAATTAAATATTTTATCTTTGCCTGCCTAATCTCACTTATCAAAACGAGTGTTCGTTGTTGCTGCCGTAGTCCCTAGTTAACTGTAAAATCCTACAACTCCATGCTTAATTCAGTTCTACATTCTGCAATTAAAATTTTTGTATTGAGAATGAAGATAAACTTTATATAAAACAAGATGCTTGGATTTGTTCTCTTCTTTTCTTGTGCATATTAGTAGATCTGTTTTAAGTGAAGAATTTAATTTGTTCAAACTTCTTTTATTAAAGATGGTGCCTGATCGATCGTGTATTTTAGGGTGATTATACGAGAGAGAGAGAATGAAGAACACGAGAGGTTTTTTACGTGGTTCGATCTTTGATTAGATCTACGTCCACGAAGGAGAGAATGTTTTATTTTTCGTGTTCTAACCGCTATTACAACCTGGCTCTTTCTTTACAAATGATTCCTTTTTATAGAGGATGGAGGTCACGGGTGTTCCAGGAGTGGTTGGGGGTCGTGGGTGCTCCTGTCTGCAAGTCTGCACTGTGGAGTGGTTGGGAGCAGTTGGTTGACTTTCTTGACTTCCGCTGGGCCTGTTGGGCCGGGGGAATTAGGAATGGGCCGAGCTGATCTGGGCCTGTTGGGCCATATCCTATCACATCCCCCCCCAAAAGACCGGAGCAGCGAGGTCATTGTGGGGAGGTGTAAACTGGCCGAGGTCGAGGTTGAATTGTATTTGCTTCGTCGGGAATGTGGTGTTGACGAAGTCGAAATGTATACCGCCTCGTTATGACGAGGTCGAGCTTGAACTTCATTGCTTCGTAGGAAATGAGCTCTTGACGAAGTCGAAATGTATACCGCCTCGTTTTAACGAGGTCGAGCTTGAATTTCATTGCTTCGTCGGAAATGAGATATTGACGAAGTCGAAATGTATACCGCCTCGTTTTGACGAGGTCGAGCTTGAACTTCATTGCTTCGTAGGAAATGAGCTCTTGACGAAGTCGAAATGTATACCGCCTCGTTTTAACGAGGTCGAGCTTGAATTTCATTGCTTCGTCGGAAATGAGATATTGACGAAGTCGAAATGTACACCGCCTCGTTTTGACGAGGTCGAGCTTGAACTTCATTGCTTCGTAGGAAATGAGCTCTTGACGAAGTCGAAATGTATACCGCCTCGTTTTAACGAGGTCGAGCTTGAATAGTCGTGACATGAAAAGGCACGACTGTTGGTGTCAGAGTAAGTAGGACACGCGTCAATTTTCTGTTGGAGTAGGCGAAGAGGCGGGATTTGAAAAGGCGTGCCTTCGCTTATAAAAGCTTCCAATGTACGCTAACAAATATTTTTCCCTCAATCATCTTCCAATCGCGAGCGAGAGGGAAAACCCTAGACCTCAAATTCTGCGACCGCCGCCGTCGTCCAGTTCAATTTCCCGGTGATTTATAGTCGGAAAAAGACTTTGACAAGTAAGTACTTTTCCCGTAATGGATTCCTCCTCTTTTTCTCAAGTAGATACTGGTAGAGCCGGCGTACAGATTTCGCCCTCGCCGTCCAGGGGTTTTCCGGCGAGGGTCTGGCTAAATGTATACACACGCATGCTAGTTCCACCGGCGTTTCGAGAAATCGAATTTTTGCCGCTGGTCGGGTCCACTTCCTCACTGGCATGTGCCTCGACCATGTCTGTGTCGCATATGCAGGACTTGGCTCGTCATTTTTTGTTTCCTGAGTCTGTCGAGCTGCTCCTGCCTCGTGATATTGACAGGGGTAGTTCGCCTCCCGTAGGTTTTTTTACCGTTTATGAAGATTATCTTCATTTTGGTCTCCGGTTTCCATTAAACCGTTTTTTTGCCGAACTCCTAGAAGAGCTCCAACTGCCGTTAGGGCAGTTACAACCTCCTTCCATCAAGCAGGTCGTCGGTTTTTGTTTTGAGGTCAGCCGATGTGGTGGTACGCCTACTGTGGATTTATTCCTTAGGTTTTTTAGACCTAAGCTTGGTCCGACGGGGTGGGCTTACCTCTCCCCGATTAGTAGGTTCAAGTTAGGGACTCCCACTAAGGTGACGAACTGGCAGAAGAAATTCTTCTTTTGCCGGTGTGAGGGCGTGCCATTGTTTCCCTGGGCCACGGCCAAGTTCGTACTTCGAGATACTGGGAAACCAACCAGTGAGCTTGAAATGAGCTTGGTGAATCTCGGCCTCGTCAAAAGGGATTATGCCGAGGCCGAGCTCGCAACTCACGGGTTAAGCCCGTATAACTCCGTGTCCGATGTGGACTTGGGTGAGGCTCTGCTTCACTGATTTGTCCTGTGGTTTCTTTCATTTTTATTGATGAATCTTTTGGTTTTTTTTTTTTTGTAGTGGATGCTCGAGCTATACAGGCTGCTCTTCAGAACAAAAACAAAAGGAAGAGGCAGAAGCCCTCCTCTTCGGCGAAGGAGAAGACTTCGGCGTCGTCGGAGAGGACAACCGACCTTCCATGGTCGGTATCCGTGGACTCACAGTTGGACGCTCCCGTCCAAAGCTCCTCTCCCCTGCAGCTGGTGGGCCAACAACCTCGACGGACCTTGCTTCCGTTGGACGACGAAGTGACGGTCGTCGAGAGTGGCCCAATCTCGGGCCAAGTGTATGCACGGGAGATGTCATTTCCCGAGGTAAGCATTAAACTAGAAGTATTTGTACATGGTGATTTGTACTTTCTACTAAAATCTTGTCCCTGGTTTTGTGTTTTAGGGAGCCGAGGCGGCTTTAGATGGGCTGCAGGGCTTGGCGAACTTCATTAGAAGTGGGGTTGCCAAGTTCCAGACCAAGGCTGCCGAAGTTGCGGCGGTAGAGGACCGGCTAATGGCCCGGATCTCTGCCGCCGAGGTTGCGGCGCAGGCGGCGGCGGAGAGGGAGGCAGCGGCTTCGTCTGCGGCCGAAGAGGAGAAGAGGAAGGTCGCCGAGCTCGAGGCCGAGGTGAGTCGGCTGAGGACCCAAGCTGCCGGAGTGGTGGCCGGACAGGGAGGGGTGTTCCGCGCGTTGGTGGAACGATTCGTCCGGTCTACCCACTTCTCCCAGATGGCTGTCCAGCTGGTGACCGCCATGAGCACCCCGGTTGTCTCCGCGGTGATTGACGACATCGCCAAGGACATCCCGGACTTGGACAAGGCCAAGTACGGGTATGCTGCCATGACGGAGGAGGAGACACTGCGAGACTTCGCCGAGGTGCTTCTGAAGTACACCTCTTCCATCCCGGTTGTCGAGCGGCTCTCCGCACAGAAGAGTCTGCTAACTGAGGATGTCATTCGGCGATGCCCCGTCGACAGGTACGATCTCCTGGAGGCGGTCATTGCCGACTTACAGAAGACGCCGGCTAGGGAAGAGGATGCCGAGGAGCCAGCTCGGGACGACCCCGAGGAACCCGAGGTCGATCCAGAGGTCGGCCTAGAAGGAAAAAATCGTGGTGGAGTCAATTGACTCCTTTCACGATTTTTGGCTTCTTTCCCCCTTTTCTCTTTTTTTTTTTTTGTGTAGCTTTGTACTTCGTCGCCATTAGGGTGGCGTTTTATTTGCCGTGTTCGGCTATACATAAATAAAAGGATTTCTTTTTGAACCTTGCTTGTGTTTGTTCTGTAGTCTGCTCCCGAGTTTTATGATGCCTCCCACCTTGTTCGAGAAATATCCGAGCTTCGCCGAGCCGTAGAGGTGGCCGAGCTCGATGTATCGAACTGGAAGAAGCGGGCTAATAATATAGAGATCGAGGCCGAGGTGAAACTTCGGGCTTCTTTAGAAAAACTCGATGAGATGCATGCCAGATACATGGAGCTCGAAGACCAGTATCAGCGAGCTCGGGATGACATCAAGGCTTGCAAAGAGATCGTTGAAGAGCATATGGAATATGAGACCATAATTCACCGAGCTGGGGGATCCACGATTTCCGAGACTTACGATAAGGTCAAGGAGCTCCAGGCCCGATGCCGAAGTTACAGGGAGGAATTTGGGAGTGAAGTTTAGGCTTTCAAGTAGCCACTTCGTCCGAAGACGAAGTTTAGGCTTTCAAGTACCTTATTTGTCGAGTTTATCGATAGGGGTGGTCCCCTTACGCGCGTTTAGGTGTTACTCCGACGTGGAGTTTATTTGTATCCTCGTCAGGATTTTAAAATTAAGATACTTGGTATAAAACGAGAGAGGTGTATCATGTATGCAAATTATTTAAGTGTACTAAAAAAAAACTTTAATTGAATGGAATTAAAAAAAGACAGAATTTACCAAGACGACCCGGCTCCTAGGACCTAAATGGACTCGGACACTGCTCTCTGTTTATACAAAGTACCTTTTCAAGTGAGTAATGTGCCATGTATGGGGTATGGGCTCACCAGATAGGTGGGCGAGCTTGTACGACCCTTTTCCGAGGACTTCTTGAACTCGGTATGGTCCTTCCCAGGTGGCTTCTAATTTCCCGAGTTTTTCCGCCTTACTGACCTCGTTATTCCGGAGTACGAAGTCGCCTATTTGGAGCTGCTGATGCTTCACCCGGCTGTTATAATACCGAGCTACTTGCTGTTTGTATCGAGCTTCTTGTATGTAGGCTTGTTCCCGTCTCTCTTCTAGCAAGTC
The DNA here is from genome assembly GCA_001642375.2 of Mentha longifolia. Taxonomy (NCBI): domain Eukaryota; kingdom Viridiplantae; phylum Streptophyta; class Magnoliopsida; order Lamiales; family Lamiaceae; genus Mentha; species Mentha longifolia. The sequence continues at coordinate 32,771,283 of CM038111.1, forward strand.
CAAGTTAGTTCGAAGTCCATCTTCGTTGTCTTGGGCTGCGAAGTTAAGCGTTCGGGGGCTCGGCAGACCGATCTCTACTGGGATCACCGCCTCGGTTCCGTACACCAAGCTATATGGTGTTTCGCCGTGTGATGTCCTCGGGGTGGTTCGGTACGACCATAGGACTTGGGATAAGTTCGCAGCCCAGTCTCTTTTGGCCTTGTCGAGCCGGGTTTTTAACCCTTTGACTATCGTTCGGTTCGTAACCTCGGTTTGGCCATTCGCTTGAGGATGGGCTACCGAGGTGAACTTTTGCTGGACGTGGAGTTCGTCACACCATTCTCTGAACGTCCTGTCTGTGAACTGGGTTCCATTATCTGATACGAGGACGTGAGGTATGCCGAAACGACAAACTATGTTCTTCCAAACGAAGTTCAGGGCGTTTTTACTTGTGATCCGGGCCAATGGTTCGGCTTCGACCCACTTCGTAAAGTAGTCGATGGCTACAATGAGGAATTGTAATTGGCCGGGGGCTTTTTCAAATGGGCCGACGATGTCAATTCCCCACTGCATGAACGGCCAAGGGCTTTGTATGCTGGTCAGCTCGGTCTGAGGCAACCTCGGAACCGTCGCATGGATTTGGCACTTCGGACACCTTTTGACGAGGTTGGTAGCGTCTTGGATCATGGTGGGCCAGTAGTACCCGCACCTCATGATCTTTTTGGAGAGGGCGCGGGCTCCAATGTGACTGCCACAGGAGCCTTCATGGACTTCGCGCAGTGTGTAGTTCGCTTGGTTGGGCCCCGCACATCTTAGGAGAGGTTGGAGGTAGGATCTTCTGTACAACACTCCCTGTTCAAAGACATACTTGGCGGACTTGGCCAGGAGCTTTCTAGCTTCAACCTTATCGGTGGGGAGTTCGCCTATCTCTAGATAGCTGCGAAGTGGAGTCATCCAGTTTGGTCCATCTTCGGTTACTATGTTAACTTCGGCTTCATCGATACTTCGGAGCTGTACTTCTTCCACTGGAGAGATTGTTGATGATGACGCGAGCTTGCTTAGTGCGTCAGCTCGCTCGTTATCCTCTCTTGGGATTCGCACTAACTCGAAGTACGAGAAGCCTTGTTGTAGGATCTTGGCCTTATGAAGGTACTTCTTCATTCGTTCTCCTTTGGCCTCGTATTTACCCAGTATATGATTCACTATGACTTGGGAATCGCTGTGAATTTGAATGGCCCTTACCCGGAGAGCCTCGGCTAGGCGAAGTCCAGCTATTAGAGCTTCATACTCAACTTCGTTGTTTGTGGTCGGAAAATTGAACCGGAGTGCGTGGGTGATCTCCTTTCCTTCCGGGCTGATGAGTAAAACCCCGGCTCCGCTTCCTTTGTTACCTGATGCCCCGTCCACGTAGACCTTCCAACAGTTTCGCGGTTGTGGATTAGGTGCCTCGGCCTTTGGTTTATCTTCAGTAGGTTCAACGGATTGCTGTGCTTCCGTGAACTTGGCTTCCACTAGAAAATCGGCCAGGGCTTGTCCTTTGATTGCTTGGCGAGGTATAAAGGAAATTGTGTGCTCGCCGAGTTCTACAGCCCATTTAGCGATTCGCCCCGACGCTTCCGGCTTCGTAAGTACTTGCCGAAGCGGTAGGTCGGTCAGTACTTGTATGTGGTGTGCATGGAAGTATGGCCGAAGTCTCCTTGCTGCATTTACCAGCGCAAGCGCGGCCTTTTCCAAAGGCTGATACCTCGTCTCCGGCCCTTTTAGGGCTCGGCTTATGAAATAGACGGGTAGCTGATGACGTCTTTCTTCTCGTACCAGGACTGCACTGATTGCCTCGTTCGAAGCGGCGAGGTATAAAGAGAGGATTTCGTCCTTCTTTGGCGCAGATAAGGTTGGGAGATTTGTGAGATACTTCTTCAAACCATCGAAAGCTCCTCTGTGCTCATCGTTCCACTCGAAGTTCGGAGCCTTCTTTAGTATCTTGAAGAATGGGAGTTGTTTTTCGGCGGCCTTAGATAGAAAGCGACTCAGGGCGGCTAGGCAGCCCGTCAGTTTGTGCACGTCGTGGATCGACTTCGGCACTTGCATTTCTTGGATAGCCCGGACTTTCGAAGGGTTGGCTTTTAACCCCTCGCGTGAAACCCAACACCCTAGAAATTTTCCAGATCGGACCATAAAAGTACACTTTTCCGGGTTTAATTTTAGGTTCACTTTACGAAGTAGGCTAAAGACAACTTTAAGGTCGTTTACACAAGTGGCGATCTCCTTGCTCTTTACGACTATATCGTCTACATATACTTCGACAATGCTACCGACGTGGGCTTCAAAAATTTTATCGACCATCCTCTGGTATGTGGCTCCGGCGTTCTTTAGTCCGAAGGGCATTTTTTTGTATGCATAGATGCCGAAGTCCGTGACGAAGGCGGTCTTCGGCGCGTCTTCGGCATTCATGAGGACTTGGTGGTATCCCTTGTATAGGTCCAAGAAGCTGAACACCTTGTGGCCAACAAGAGCTTCGACCTTCTTGTCAATGTTGGGGAGGGGGGTAACAGTCCTTTGGGCAGTGCTTATTAAGGTCCGTGTAGTCAATGCACATCCGCCACCCACCTCCCTGCTTTTTCACCATCACGGGGTTGGCCAACCAGGTCGGATACTTTACTTCGAATAAAATATCGGCCTTTTGCAGTTGCCGAACCTCGTCGTGAATTACTTGACTCCTTTCGGCTGCGAAGGCTCGTTGTTTCTGCCGAACTGGTTTTATTACAGGGTCGATGTTCAGGTGATGAGTGATGATGTTTGGTGCCACCCCGGTCATGTCAAGCGGCGACCAGGCGAAGACATCTCTATACTCCCGAAGTAGCCGGATAAGTTGACTTCGGAGCTCGTTTTCGCCGACGAACCCTACTTTGACGACCTTGGCAGGGTCATCTTCGTATAATGCGATGTCTTCTACCGGCTCGATGGATGGAGACGACGTCGGCTCCTCCTCTTCGGGTTTCTGTAGTTGCTATGCCTGGGGGTGTTGGTTCCTATCACCTCGGAGTGCGACCTGCATGCACTCCTTTGCCTGTTGCTGGTTTCCCCGAAGCGTGATCACTCCGTTTCTAGATGGAATCTTAATCGTCAGGTGGTAGGCCGAGCAGATTGCCTTTGTCGATATTAGCCAATCCCTTCCTAAGATGATGTTATAGGGGGAGCTGGCTTTTACGACGAAGAAGTGGATTATCTTCGTAGTAGACAACGGGCTTTTTCCAACTGTCACGGGCAGTGAAATTATGCCTTCTGTCGTCGTCTCTTGTTGTGTGAAGTTCTTTAATGGCATGGGTGCTGGCTTTAGACGTGCTTCTTCGATATCTAGCTTATCGAAGCAGTCTTTAAAGAGCACACTCACCGATGCTCCACTATCAACAAATACGCGGTGGACCAGTTTGTTGGCCACCACCGCCTCGATTATGGTGGCATCTTGATGAGGTACCGCATGTGGAACCGGGTCATCACCGGAAAAGGTGACGACCTCGTCTCTCCTGAACCTTTTTTGAGTGGGTTCTTCTCGCTGTGGATTCCGGGCTTCGGCTTTCAATGATGACCTCGTCGTGCCTTCGGGCAGTCCGGTGATGGCCGTGATGACTGCGTCATATTGGGGCTGATCTTCGTCCTCATCCTCGTCGTCGTGCCTTGGCCTTTTGTCATTTTGGGGGGCGCAGTTATAGCCTCCCTTATTTTTCTTTCTCTTGCCCTTCCCTTGAGGTCGGGCCTCTTTCTGATTGCGACTTCGGTACAGTTTGAGGGTACCGTCGCGTATCATGTGCTCTATATCCGAGGCGAGATCTCTGCAATCTTCAGTTTCATGACCGTAGTCATTATGGAGTTTGCAGTATTTCTTCTTGGATCGATGTTTCGACCCACCTCGAGATAAGGGCGGCGGCTTCTCGAACAAGTTCGCATGGAGCTCGTATATTTCGGCCCTTGACTTTGTCAGTGGTGTATACTGACTTCGGTCTTGGTTGGACCGAGGTCCTAATCGGGACTCGAGGGGTCCTCGTTGTAACCTTTCGAGGGCACTTCGGCGGCCTTGCCCAAGGTCGGTGCGCTCCTCTTTCTTTTTCTTATCGTTGTTTTCGGGCCGATCTGCAGCCCGTTTCTTCCGATCGGCCTCGTCCGCTTCGGCGAATGTGTCGGCGATCTTCCATAGCTGCTTGGAGGTCGTAGGACGTGCCTTTACGAGCTCTCTGAAGAGAGTCCCGGACTGGATGCCATTTTGGAATGCCGAGATAAGCACGTCGTCGGAGAGACGATCAACTTTTAGGCTCTCGTTATAAAAACGGGCCAGAAAATCACTGATCGTTTCTCCCCGCCCTTGCTTTAAGGTGAGGAGCTGGGCTGGGCTGATTTTTGCCTCGGCTTTTTGGAAGAAACGACGTTCAAAGGCGTCCAGTAGGTCGGCATACGATCCTACGCTGCAATTAGGGAGGCTATCGAACCAGCTTCTAGCGTTGTCTACTAGTAGCTCGGGGAAGACTTTACACATGTAAACGTCTTCGGCCAACCCCTGGTTCATCATGTTGTATTGGAACCGGGATAAAAAGTTGCTGGGATCTTGGGTTCCGTTGTAAGGCGGGATAGGAGGTACTCTATACGTCGACGGGAGGGGAGTATAGAGTATCCTATTAGTGAACGGAGTCGAGATTCGACCGTAGACGGCGAACCTTCCTTGGTAGGCGTTCTCCTCGTCGTGCCGAGGTGGAACGTCGTTTTGACGCGGTGGCATCGGATCGCGCTGAGGTGAAACGTGATCGTTCCCGCGGCGATTGCTCTGTCGCCTTCGGGGAACTTCGGGCTCAACGTCGAATCTTCTTTGATAGACGTTCCGTTCGTCACGCCAATGAGGAACGGCGTTTTGACGAGGTGACGTTGAACCGCGCCGAGGTGAAGCGCGACCGTTCCCACGGCGATTGTTTTGTCGCCTACGTGGAACTTCGGCCTCCCTGCCTCCAACGATCCGAAGACTTGGGGATGGCCTTTGTGACGGTTCGACTTCGTCTTCCTTGCTTTGACTTTGTCGGTGTTGATCGGCGAACCTGCGAAAATCCTGCTCATGGATGCTCAGGTACGCTTTCAGTACGTCTCCCAGCTCGGGTTGGAGTTCGGCATTCCCGCGTCGGCTGCCACTTTGATCTGGTCCATCGTCGCTAGCTGAACCCCCAGATGGGACCTCCTCCGGGTGGCCTTCAGGAGTTCGGCGGATGGGCTGTTGGTCACGCTGGATCTGGGAAGCAGTTTTCTGAGCTTGACTAACATCACCTTCTTCCTCGTTGGCCGGCATATAAGGTGGGTTGGAAAAGAGGTCAGCTCGTTTCTGTTTTTCCTTGGCAGCAGCGGCGGCAGCGGCGGTGGTGGCGGAGCGGGTTGGTCTTACCATCGTGTTTTCACTTGAAATACGCTGATCGGTTTCACAAAATTCTTTCGTTTCCCACAGACGGCGCCAGTGATCGATCGTGTATTTTAGGGTGATTATACGAGAGAGAGAGAATGAAGAACACGAGAGGTTTTTTACGTGGTTCGATCTTTGATTAGATCTACGTCCACGAAGGAGAGAATGTTTTATTTTTCGTGTTCTAACCGCTATTACAACCTGGCTCTTTCTTTACAAATGATTCCTTTTTATAGAGGATGGAGGTCACGGGTGTTCCAGGAGTGGTTGGGGGTCGTGGGTGCTCCTGTCTGCAAGTCTGCACTGTGGAGTGGTTGGGAGCAGTTGGTTGACTTTCTTGACTTCCGCTGGGCCTGTTGGGCCGGGGGAATTAGGAATGGGCCGAGCTGATCTGGGCCTGTTGGGCCATATCCTATCAGTGCCGAAGGACATTGGAGGTACACCACTCTGCTTAATGCTTCACGATATCATAGAAAAGAGAAAGCTAGAGATTGTATCAGCAACTAAATACGAGCGCCACAACTTTCTGCATATATTAAGGTTTATTTTATTTTCACGTTGAGAGAAAGGACAACGGATAGTTGGGTGTGGATCGATAATGGGTTGGGGAAGTTGACGGTGAAAGAGGCTTATGCGGTGCTAGTGAGCACAGAAGCAGGGTGGCTAGCGACGTTAGGTATGGTGGTGGTTTTCGAGATGTGTGAAAAACGGTGGCGCTGTTCAAAGCGCAGGTAACGGCTTGGCTCCTGATCTGGAAATGCATTCCAACTAGAGAGAACTTGAGCAGGAGGCTGAATAGTGATTTGGGAGGGAGACTTTGCAGCTGCTGTAACAGGTTTGCGGAATGAGAAAGTCACATCTTCTTTGTTTGTGATTTGATTTATTGTTTGTGGAACAGTATAGCTGATTGGGTGGGGGTGTGATGGGCTGCACCTGGGGAGATCTTGAGCCATTTTCTGAGTTTCTCGGGGCTTGTTGGTGACAGAAAAGTGAAGAGAAGGTTGGGGGGGGCTTTGGACGTGTGATGTGTGGGTAATTTGGAAATGGAGAAATTCAGTGATATTCGAGCAAGGAGAGTGGAATTTTAGAAAAATTGAAGAGGAAATTAAATGTCGATTCTGGAGTTGGTGCGTGGCGAGATAAAATCTGGTGATGAATGTGAGCTTCATTACGTGGTCTAGTTGTAAACTTGTGAATTTGTGGAATGTTGTCTGATCTGCTTGTAAGAGCATCCCCAATGGGGATCTCTAAAAAGTGGGATCTCTCCACTTTTCCGGTGGAGAGATCCCACTCTCCCGGTGGGCCGAGTGTCTCTCCAGGATCTCTTCGGGATCTCTCCGAATTTTTTATTATTTTTTAATTTAAAATTTGAATTTCATATTTATTTATATTTCAATTTCTAATTCGATTTTTATTTTCGATACATAATTATTTATTTTTTAAATTTAACTTGAGAAAATAATTTTTTTTAAATAATTTTTTTTATTGAAATTCGCAAACAACATTACATAAAAATATAAAAATGCAAAGATTATAATTTAAATAACTCTACGTGCCCATAATTCTTCGACCAGATCTCCGATGAGTTGTCCGTGACGATTCGAGTCACGAAGACTGCACGTGCGCTCAACGTAATCCCGGAATGAATCCAGAGCTCCTCGTTGTGCTGCTCCATTACTACGGCGCTGAGAGCTTGAACCCTCGTCCTCCAAGGGAGCCCAATCCGTTGCGGAAGCTCCTTCGTCCTCAATAATCATGTTATGCAAGACGATGCAAGCATACATCACATCTTGCATAGTATCGTGAAAGTAGAGTCGTGACGGACCTTGAATAATTTCCCAACGCATTTGAAGTACTCCGGAGGCTCTTTCGATGTCTTTGCGAGCCGATTCTTGCTTCACCTTGAAGTGCACAACCCTCGGATCTACTGCGGCTGTTGGGTTAGAGATGAATGTTGGCCACTTCGGGTATATTCCGTCGGCTAGGAAGTAGCCCATGTTGTATGCTCGACCGTTGGCCATGAAATTAATCAGAGGCGCAACCCCATTCACAACGTCGCTGAAAACGTCGGATTGGTAGAGGACGTTGATATCATTGTTGGATCCCGCCACTCCAAAAAAAGCGTGCCAAATCCATAGATCGTACGACATGACTGCTTCAAGAATGATCGTCGGGTGACCCTTATCTCCGCGAGTGTATTGAGCCTTCCACGCCTTCGGGCATTGCCTCCATGTCCAGTGCATGCAGTGTTGGAAATAAAAACTATTATTATTTGTACTTTTGGATTTAGGCTTGAACCGTGGGTTTGTAGAATTGGAATTAATTGAATTCTTGTTGCCCAAGTTTCTTTCTTGCTCCCTCAGTCACGTAAATGAGTGAACCACTCATGACCTAACCCTTATTTCTCCTATAAATATATATTAGTCTACAGCTTTAGGGAGACACATTAATACAAAAATCATCATCTCTACAGCCGTTCTTTTCTCCTCTTGGCAGCCTTCGATTCTTTTTCTTTTTCCTCGCCTCACGCGCATCAAATATGTCTCCAGTCCTCGACTCACGAGTGTTTGTGAATCGTGGGTTTCTGTGTTAACCTTCGAGAGTGGTTTTGGCATTGAGACTAGCACCGAGGGTCTGCCGGAATTCGCTTTTAGGGCAGTGGTGCTTGCGCCACGACATAGTATTAACGATTGATTTATTTTCTTTATTTGTGCAGGAGTTTTCGACATCGGTTCTAACAATCTAAAAGTGAATCAATGGCCTCAATGAATCGTGCTGCTATTTCCGATCTGTCGAAATTGGAAACTCTGAACGGCACCAATTACAGACGTTGGTCCCAGAAGTTGCTCATCTTTTTCGAGCAACTGGAGATTGATTACGTGTTGTTCCAAGATGCTCCTCATGCCGCTGCTGTGCAACACTGGATCCCTGCTGCTGTCGATGGTGCTCCGATTCCTCCCCCACCGCCTCCACCGAACGCTGCTGCTGCAAAATATGAAAAGGATAACAAAACTGTGCGCGGACATCTACTTAATCATATGTCCGGCAGTTTGTTTGATCTTTTCATTTACCAACGATCTGCAAAAGAAATCTGGGAAGATCTTCTAAAGAAGTATGGAGGAGACGATGCTGGGATGAAAAAGTACGTGGTTGGTAACTGGCTGAAGTTTCAGATGGTGGAAGACAAGCCGATCATGGATCAAGTCCATGAGTACGAGAACATGACTGCTGCCGTGCTGAACGAGGGAATGAAGTTGTGCGAGATCTTCCAAGTGAATGTGCTTATCGAAAAATTTCCACCCTCTTGGAATGAATACCGGAACTCGCTGAAGCACAAGAAGCGAGAGATGACATTGCAAGAGCTCATCAATCACATGCGCACTGAGGAAGCTAATCGCCTCAAGGATAAGCCATCAAGTTCCATAAATTTTTCAAAGGCTAATCTTGCTGAATCTGTTAGTGTCTCAGGATCAAAGTCTCGTGATCACAAGAAGGAAAAGGTTGATGGAAAGAAACCGGTCTTCAACAATGACAAGAAAATCACGAAGAACAAAATCACTTGCTATGCGTGTGGAGCTCCTGGTCATAAATCTTATCAGTGCAACAAACGACACCAAGGCCAAAATCGATAGCCATTCAAGCCTGTGCCTAAAAATCAAGCAAACCTTACTGAAGCTGATGATGTTGTCTCTGCAGTAGTAGAAGCCAACTTGGTGGAGAACAAGAAAGATTGGGTGCTTGATACTGGAGCATCAAGGCATTTTTGTGCTAATAAAAGTTTGTTTCAGGATTTCGAAGATGCCGCTGAAGGAGAATGTGTCTACATGGGGAACTCAAGTGTCGCTGGTGTGCTTGGCAAAGGGAAGGTCATTCTCAAGCTTACTTCTGGAAAAACTTTAAGTTTGAGCAATGTGATGTATATGCCTAGCATGCGTAGAAATCTTGTATTATGGTGCTTTGTTGAGCAAAGCTGGTCTGAAAATTGTGTTTGAGTCTGATAGAGTAGTGTTGACTACGGGTGGTGATTTTATGGGAAAGGGCTATCTGTCTGGTGGTCTGTTTGTTTTGAATGTTGTCTCTGAAGTGATGAATGGAAAAACTTTTTCTTCTGCTTATATTGTTGAGTCTTTGGATGTTTGGCATGGTAGACTTGGACATGTGAATTATGCTTCGATAAGAAACTTCATTCGATGAATTTGATTCCTACCTTAACTCACCAAGTCGTTAACAAGTGTGAAATTTGTGTTGAAGCTAAGTTTGCTAAGAAGTCATTTAAAACTGTGAAACATAGAACATCTGTACTTCTTGAGTTAATTCACACTGACTTAGCAGAATTTAGAAGCACTGTAAGTAGAGGAGGGAAGATGTACTATATATCCTTTGTTGATGATTTCTCTAGATACACTCGAATATACTTGTTAAGAACTAAAGATGAGGCTATTGATATGTTTCTTAAGTACTGAGGTAGATAATTAGCTGAATTTAAGGATTAGGAGGTTGAGATCTTATAGAGGAGGTGAATATATTGGATTGTCTTTGAAAGATTTATGTGAGAAGCATGGAATAGTTCATGAATTTACTGCTCCGTATACTCCTGAACAGAATGGTATTGCAGAGAGGAAGAATAAAACTCTTAAGAACATGATCAATGCTATGTTACTTAGTTCAGGTTTGCCGGACAATATGTGGGGAGAAGCTGCTTTGTCGCTTGTTATGTTTTGAATCGTGTGCCTCATAAGAAGCTAGATAAAACTCCGTATGAATTGTGGAAAGGATTTGTGCCTACTTTGGAATATTTGAAAGTGTGGGGGTGTCTGGCTAAGGTGAGGTTGAATGATCCGAAGCAAGTAAATGTAGGTTCTAAGACCTTTGATTGTGTTTTTATTGGGTATGCTCAGAATTCTCCTGCTTATCGGTTTTTGTCTTTGAGTAATAATACTATCTGTGAATCTCGTGATGTTGAATTCTTTGAGCATGTTTTTCCTATGAAGACTAATGTATCTATTGAGAGTGTGCCTAGTACATCTGAAAATGTGGTAGCAGAACCTTCTGGTCAATCAGTTCAAGAAGTTGAGAAAACTGTTGAACCGAGAAGAAGTAAGAGGCAGAGAACTGAGAAATCTTTTGGTACTGATTTTATTACTGCTTTTGTAGTTGAGCATCCTGATTTGATTGATGATTATGTGGTGTCTGCATACATGATTTGTGAGGATCCTATTTCATATAGTGCAGCTATGACTAGTGTAGATGCTCCTTTTTGGAAAGATGCTATTCAAAGTGAGTTGGAGTCTATAACTAGTAATCATACTTGGGAACTTGTTGATTTGCCTGCTAATTGTAAACCTATTAAGTCGAAGTGGATATTTAAGAAGAAGTTGAAACCTGATGGGACGATTGATAGGTATAAGGCAAGGTTGGTGGTTGTTGGTTATTCCCAGAAAAAGGATGTGGATTTCTTTGATACTTACTCTCCTGTTGCTCGTATTTCCACTATACGTTTTTTAGTAGCCTTAGCTTCTATTCATGGTTTGATTGTGCATCAAATAGATATAAAGACTGTTTTCTTAAATGGTGATCTGAATGAGGAGATTTACATTTACCAACCTGAGGGATGCGTGGTGGCTGGCATGGAAGAAAAGGTGTAAATTGAAAAAGTCTTTATATGGTTTAAAGCAGGCTCCTATTCAGTGGTATGATAAGTTTCACAACACAATTTTGCTAGACGGGTTTGTAATGAATGGTTCCGAGTCTTGTCTTTATGCTAAAACCCGTGGATCTGACTGTGTGCTATTATGCTTATATGTTGATGATATGCTTATATTTGGTACATGTCTGAATATTGTGTTGGAAACCAAATCATACTTGTCCTCTGTTTTTGATATGAAAGATTTGGGTGAGACAAATGTTATTCTTGGGATTAAACTGATGAAATATGAGCATGGATATCTGTTGAGTCAGTCTCATTATGTGGAACAAGTGCTGAAAAAGTTTAATTGTGATGATCTTGTTCTTGTAAAAACACCTTATGATGCTAGTGTGCAGTTGAAAAGGAATTTAAGTGAGCCTGTATCCCAAGATCAATATGCTCGAATTTTAGGGAGTCTGATGTATTTGATGAATAGTACTAGACCTGATATTGCTTATGCTGTGAATCGTTTGAGTCGTTATACTCATAGTCCTAGTAATGAGCATTGGAGTGCTTTGTATCGGTTGATGAAGTATCTAAAGGGGACGAAAGATTTGTGTTTGCATTATTCTGCCTTTCTTGAGGTAGTAGAAGGTTATTGTGATGCAAACTGGGTTTCTGATAATGATGAGGTGAGTTTCACAAGTGGATATGTGTTCACTCTTGGTGGGGGTGCTGTATCGTGGAGGTCGGTGATGAACAATCGTGCATTGCTGGTTTAACCATGGAGTCGGAGTTCATTGCTTTGGAACTAGCTAGTCAAGAAGCTAAATGGTTACGTGAAGAAATCTTTAGCACCGATTTCACTTCATTGTGATTCTCAATCTGCCATTTCTGTTGCAAAGAACAGTGTTTATAATGGTAAGAGAAAACATATCCGGTTAAAACACGCTTTAGTGAGAGAGATGCTTGGAGATGGAGTGATATCTCTCGACTTCGTTAGGTCGGAGAAGAATTTGGCTGAGCGACAAGTGGAGGATCTCTCAGCTGGAATTGGTATGAAAACATTTAATGGAGGAAGCTAATATGGTGGATACCTAACAGGTCAAACGAAACTATATTAACTTATCTTTTGTTAATTTGTTGTGATATGTATTAACATATGTTGAATACAGTGTGTTGAGAATAGCTGTGAGCTATATGGTTCTGCTGCGGAGAACATTGGACATAGAGGAATCTTCACCTATGAGAGGTAATCCATCTGCAGTGGATTTGATTGTACTATGATATTGAGGTTGAGTTTTGACTCTTAATAATTCTTGCAGTTTTGTTTTGCGAAATATTTCTGGTATATTATATGCGTATAATATATTAAGTGTCTTGGTGATTGCACTTTCATAGAATTACCTAAGTATGTGTGAAGAGATGCGTCTTTTCTATGAAATGAGTCTTCTAGAGCACATACGAGAATCGAAGGTATTGTTGTAACCTTGTTGTTTATTATCGCAGAGACGTATTTGATAATGGGAATGATGTGTGTTGTGGGGGCAATTATGCGAACTCATAAAGTTCAAACCGAAAGGTACTCTATGAGAATTGCATGATTTCCACTTCACTAACGTTCAAGTTCAAAATCGAAAGATTACTTGTTCCTATGCATCAATATTCATTTCCTTTCTTTTCTTTCCTTTATCTTCTTTTCTTTAAAATAATTTTTATTTGTGGGGGATTGTTGGAAATAAAAACTATTATTATTTGTACTTTTGGATTTGGGCTTGAACCATGGGTTTGTAGAACTGGAATTAATTGAATTCTTGTTGCCCAAGTTTCGTTCTTGCTCCCTAAGTCACGTAAATGAGTGAACCACTCATGACCTAACCCTTATTTCTCCTATAAATACATATTAGTCTACAGCTTTAGGGAGACACATTAATACAAAAATCATCATCTCTACAGCCGTTCTTTTCTCCTCTTGGCAGCCTTCGATTCTTTTTCTTTTTCCTCGCCTCACGTGCATCAAATACGTCTCCAGCCCTCGACTCACGAGTGCTTGTGAATCGTGGGTTTCTGTGTTAACCTTCGAGAGTGGTTTTGGCATTGAGACTAGCACCGAGGGTCTGCCGGAATTCGCTTTTAGGGCAGTGGTGCTTGCACCACGACACAGTATTAACGATTGATTTGTTTTCTTTATTTGTGTAGGAGTTTTCGACATCGGTTCTAACATGCAGTCGATGCTTCCTAGCATTCTGGGAAATCCGTGACGACGCTCGTGCATTTCCAACACCCGAGCACAATCAGAAAGAGCGGGCTTCCTCAAGTACTTCCCTCGAATATACCAACGATCGATCGACATAACCGTTTTAGCGCTTCTATCGCCGTTGTCTCCGCTATGCGTAGGTATTCGTCGAGGTGGTCCGCCGCACCGCCTTGCCCGAGTTGCCGTAGAGCGGCGGTGCATTTCTGAATGGTTGTGAAACCTTCCTTGCCCACAGCATCGGGTCGTTGCTGGAAATAAGGGTCGCGACTTCCCAAGACCTCCACGATTCGCAGGAACAATTGCTTCGACATGCGAAATCTCCGATGAAAAATGGCTGCGTTGTAGACCGGGTGCTCGGCAAAGTAGTCCTTCATCAGTTGTCGGGCTCCGCCTGCTCGATCTCGATGAATGAATTGCTTGTAATGAACTTGTCTTTGCCGCTTCGCTTGTTGGGCTTCTTTCTTCTTCTTTTGTTTTTCCTCTATTTTTTGAAGAAATTGGTACCCGGATTGGAGTTCTTGGTAGAGCATTGCCACGTCGTCGGAAGAGTTTGAGGAGTTTGACGAGGTTGATGATGAAGACATAATTTTTTTAGGTGAAAAAATAGGAAGGAAATATGAAGAGAAATTGAAAATTTGAGTGATAATTGAGAGAATGAAATTTTTTTGTGCGGAAGAATTGTGATTTTGGAGATGAATTTATAGGTGGGGAAGAAAATGATAAATAAATAATAATAATAATAATAATGGCCTGCTGACGTCATAATGATGTCAGCAGGGGGTGTCGATAGGGTGCCGCTCCAGCGCTCCTTGGGCCTGCGATCTCGGTGTCGCCAATGGGGGGCGGGATAGCTCCACGGCGGAGCGCCCGAGCGATCCCGTCCCATTGGGGACTGCTCTAATGGTATTGCTGGTACCAACTGAAGTTTCTTGTTTATTTCTTAATAAAAGCTTCACTTTATCGGACCAAAAAAAAGGGAGGGAAAGAATTTTGAGGACACCGGATGTCATTTACATTATTCTTTGGGGTTAAATGTGTAAATGTTCACTTTAATCATATACTTTGTCTTGGCTACCAAACAAGTTAAAAAAGATGTCTTGAAGGATAATCTTTGGTACCAAACATCCTGATAAGATTATAATCTCAACGAAGGGTAAGATGTCTACCTTTTATCTTATCATGGTATATCTCGTCTTGCCTACCAAACGAGCACTAAATATGTAGTTGGAAAAATATGTAATATTCAAATTCATGAATTCATAATTTTTTTGGGAAAAAAATTAAAAGTAAAATTTATGATATCAAGTGTACTCTTAAATATTCTAAATTTGCCTTAAGTCTCTTTCTTATGTTAGAAAAAGTCATAAATGAAATGCCACTTATTACATACAACTTGATTTATACTATAATGTTGATGTTGATGGTCTTAACTCATACGGAGTAACTTATACCCGACCAAACTTGTAATCAAGTTGGCCCTTTAAAATTAATAGTGCAAATATATTTTTTATTATTTTGATGAATATTGATTAATATATAGGGAAAATAATCTCACCAAAATATACGTTAATGTGACCTTACAAGTTGAGTTACACTTCATACCCGACCAAACTTGTAATCAAGTTGGCCCTTTATAATTAATAGTGCAAATATATTTTTTATTATTTGATGAATATTGATTAATACAAGGGTAAAATAATCTTACCAAAATATATGTTAATGTGATCTTACAAGTTGAGTTACACTTCATGATCGAGAAATTATGACTTGAAATTGCACTAACAGTTTTATAGTCAAGGGCAAGGGCAAACACAAAAAAGATCGCACTAACAGTTTTATAGTCAAGGGCAGACACAAGAGAAATGTTAAGGGCGATTAAGCCCCATCAAACCATTTTTCTTCTTTATTAACAAATGCAACATGCATCCGACCAAATGACATTATATTTTAATTAATAAATTTTGATGTTTTTCATATTTTATTTTATTAAAATAGTACTATTCCGTCCCAATCATCTTGGCATGTTTTATTATATTATAATAGACTTTGGGTTTGTTATTATTATAATCTTTTTTCCGATAAAAAAAAACTTGAATAAAAAAATGGGTCAAGAAGGATGGAACGGAGGGATTAATATTTATAGTTTATGAATTTTAAATTAATCTTTTTGAAATATTTCAAAATTTCATATATGAATACAATTAAGGAAAAATAACTAATAACAAATATAATAAATTGTAAAATATACTCAATATTAGTTTGATATATATTATTTGATTCTTTCAAAATTAAAAATAAGTGCAAGTAAAAAAAAGTAATAATATATAAAGTTTAAACGATTACTAAAATTACATTTTAACTTGAATTTATTTTTGTTTCATAATAAAGATAATATTTTTAACTTGAGCTTTTTAAGATTTGAATCCTCACAAATGGATTTTTCAATGGTGCACACAACTCTTAAATGTATAAGCATAGGAAGTATTTCACTCAATTTGACACAATGCAAGTACTCTACTATAGGCTTGCCATTCTTCTAACCCTCTTTTATTCAATGTATTCCAAGAAAAAAGATCAAAATGGCTTTATATTTGGTTGTAATGAGGGTTCTTTGGTAAGGTAAAATGTTTTTGGCTAAGTGACTTAAATCCTATAAGATCTAACAACACCAATAATCCACTACCAACACTGATCTCCAATCCCCCATAAACTCATTCCACACTTTGTGTGAAATAAGTTTGAGCACTCTTATTCCCTTATGTCAACAACAAAAATATAGAACCCTTCTCACAAGATATTCTCAACTTATGATTCTCAATTATATATATTTTTTTATTCTTCAAAATGGTATACAAAATCATGCCCTTTTATGCTCACTCTTTTTTCATTTTTTTTCCTTTTTCTAAACTTGCTTTTCTATGTTTATAAGGGCATTAGCATCATTTCAAAACTAACTAAAAGAAGCAAGAGAAATATTGAAGAAGGGCTACAGATCTACTCCATAAAAAACTAGATGCTCATATATATGCACTAAAAGTATATATAGTAGATGAAATTTCCTTAGCTAGATGCTCAATTTCATTTATGATGCTTTCTAATAATATTCCGCAACTAGAATAAATGAACTCTTTTAGTAGATGCTCATATACTACCTCCGTCCCACTTCATTAGCTACGTTTGTTTTATTGACTTTTTCGGCACGCGTTTCTACCGAAACCTAGTCGGGTTTCAAAATATAATTTTGAAGTTTTTTTTTTTTTTTTTTTTTTTTTAACGGGATACTATGATCATGAAATGGGACGGAGGGAGTATATTGTTTCATTTTGGCTTCCAATTATTTGTTATTCGTTAAAGTGAATAAGCTTTTTCTAGACATGCGCTCACCTCAAACTAAAAGAACTGTCTCTACTTTATTAAAATAGAAAGGAAAAAAAAAAAAACACACATACTAAATCGTTCAACTCTTTTCGATTATTGAACTTCTAAGGCTTCATTTTTTTAATTTTATTTTCATGGAATTTTCTTCAAAGGCTTTATTTTGATTAGTTCAAAGTGTACCTTGTCGGTTGAACTCTACACGTGATTAATAAATATTTTAATTTATGGGTATTAATTGCAGAAGATAAATGTGGTTAGCGAGATGATGCTACGAGATTTATTTTCACTAAAAAATGCGTGGAGAAAATACTCTTATTATAAGATTCATAATTTAATTTTCTGAAAAAATCATTTCTTTCACCCATTTTTGTAAAGTTTGACAATAACCAACTTTTTACCAGTTAATTTCCCTTTTTTAGAAAATAACACAAAAAAGGCTGAAATTCTAAATTTGACCGAGAATAAAAATAGAACATGCTATAAAGAAGGGAGGTGTTAACAAGGCAAACCCCTAATTAAAACTACTTCAATAGAAAAAGTCTCAAAAAATAATATATGAATGAAACTTTTAATATTAGTATTATTTTAAAGTAAAATTTTGGTTGGTCAAGAATTTCATAATGGTACAATGAATTAGAAAATATTCCTCTACCCACTTAATGTGTCAACGGTTGATGTGACAGTGACACGTCAATATTTTTTTTTTCATTTAGAGTTAAGTTCATTTTTAGCATGATTTAGTTTTTTTTTTTTTTTTTTTTTTTGTAAAATCTCCTTTTCAAAGTATATTAAAAATAATTTTCTTAAATATACTATTGCCACATCAGCCGATTATATTAAATGTATCCACAATATGTAGGGGAGCATCCTCGTTCAAACTAATTACAATGGGGCATTATATTTGTTCAACCATTCTAATAAATACTCCGTATAACAAATCTGTCGAAAGATATGACAATATTTTTGTCAAAATTGTTTAATGATACTGTCCTTTCCCTTACAAATTTAATTTAATACCAAAAATTGATAAATTTGTTTCAAAAATTAATATATATTGTCTAAATTTGTACTCCGTCAATGCTATTATTTTTAACGAAAAAAATATTTATATTTTAAAAATCTTTGACGTAAAATCAGTAATCATTGGGTCTAAAAATAGACAGCCGCCAGAATAATTCCGGCGCCCCACGCCACTTGTATTCATGCCGTTCAGTTCCCACTACACGACAAAATCCTCAATCATTATCCATTCTCAATTAAAATTAAAATTAAAATAAAAGCAAAGTTCCATCAGCCTTATTTCTTACGTGTTTCCCTTAGCTCCCAGATTCTTCCACGTGTCATCCAGGGCCGATCCCCACCGTTCCACTGACGACAAGTGGCGGAAGCTTCAAGAAAAAGAGGGGGGCCCCACACTTTATCCACCATGCTCACGTGACTGACAACACCACTTGACCGCTCCGCACATGTGGATGGCAAGTTACCCTTCTACCCTTCCGCCATTTAAGTTGCACACTTCACCGAATTCTAATTTTTATTTTCTTGGAAATTTACCTAATTTTAATTGACATTTTATTTGTTTATTATATTTGTAGGAAAAAAAGATTTATTTAACTTAAGCTTATTTACATGACAATATATTTTGAGTAATTTATTTTGATATGCATTAGAATTATACCATTCATTCCTTTAGAAAATTCTGTAATAACTAAATACTAGTACCATTTAATTTATATATTGAGTTTGAGATATTGTTCAAAACGATATAAGATAAACAAATAGCTTCAAGAATATGTTATCATAATTTAGAAATATATGGTAAGAATTTTGAGTCCTTTGCTGAAAGCAACATATAGTCAATTACAGAAAATACATAGCGTGAATATTATTAAATTTTCATAAGTCAGTTTATATCTAGTTATGATACGCTACGTACAACTTAAATAGTGAAAGTAAATATTTGAAAATTAAAAATCAAGGATCGTTCCAAAGTTAATTAATCAAGACACGAGGTAAGTTGAGTTAGCACGTGCGAAGAGCACCGAAACGCCGAAGCACGTAAAGGTGCCACGTGTGAGTCGCCGCCCCCGAATGAAATAAGTAAATTCCAGTTCAACTCCTCCTCCATAATTTCGATCTCCTTCTCAGTTTAATTATTAAAAAAAAAAAAAAAAAAAAGGAAAGCGGAAAATTTTCGAAAAAGCTCCGTACAACATACGATTATCCATTTCCAGCCGAAGTTTCTCCGATCTGAAGATCCTAAAAATGGTGCAGTTGATGAAGAACGGCGAATCGGCACCGCAGGGAGAGAAGACGGCGGCGCCGCCGGTGAAGATGGAGGTGGAGGATTCCTTGGAGGAAGAGCACGGCCCACTCCACAAGCGCCCCAAGGTACTCGTCGTTCATCACTCTCTGATTATTGCTGTTCTGATTTATATTATTACTCTCTTTGAGGTGTAGTTATATGTAAATTTGTGGTGTTCAGAAATTTAATCGAACACAAGGCGTGCAATGAATTATACTTTTGATCTCTTAAATTCTGCCAGGAGTGTGACTGTGTGAGAATGTACACCTGTATTGAACGTATACAGATTTTTGACTTCTCTTACTTTAGGTTTTATAACACTCCGTATTTCATTTGGTTTCCATTAGAGAGGTGGATGTCTTCGGGAATTGTTCTATTGATTAAGTTATCTAATCTCATGTTTAAGCTTGTTAATTTTGGAGAAGTGGAAATCACTGATTTATTAAAAACTTAATACTGTTTGCTTATGGCTAGGATGAGTTGGGACTGATTCCTTGTTGCGGGTAAATTTAGATTCAGTAGGAATGTTCTTTTGTCCATGGAACTCTAATTGTTTAAAGGAAAGCCCACATGGTATCTATCATGGGTTATAACTGTTGTAGCCTGTAACACATTGCAGCAGCAGCAGCAGAGTTTAGGAATGGATGGTTTCGGAGTGCCGCCTTCGCAATACAATCCTCTTGATGAGCCAAGTCCGTTGGGTTTGCGACTCAGGAAAAGCCCTTCGCTGCTGGAGTTGATTCAAATGAAACTCTCCCAGTCTTCTGTGCCTAAAGTTGGAAGTCCGAGTAATAGTAAAAAGGAGTCCTCGAGAGCTGTTGGAGCATCTGGTGATAAGTTGAAGGCCTCAAATTTTCCTGGTTCAGTTCTGAAAATTGGGACATGGGAGGTAATTTTGGCATTTCATATTTCGAAAAATTATGATTACACTTATTGTCAGTGGGATATTTATCATAACTGGTGAAAACTGGTGAATATGCAGTATAAATCAAGATATGAAGGAGATCTGGTGGCAAAGTGTTATTTTGCAAAGCATAAGCTGGTTTGGGAAGTTCTTGATGGGGGTCTTAAGAATAAAATTGAAATTCAGTGGTCTGATATTATGGCTTTGAAGGCAAGCTTCAATGATGATACTCCTGGAACTCTAGATGTTGTGGTAATTAAAAATTAAGAGCAATACGTTTTAGTGCTTCTGCAATGACCATTGCAGAGCTAATAACATCCCTTTTTCTGTTCATTTATCAGCTGGCACGGCAGCCTCTTTTCTTCAGGGAGACTAATCCACAACCTAGGAAGCACACTCTCTGGCAAGCGACATCAGATTTTACTGGTGGACAAGCTAGTATACATAGGTAAGATGAGGGTTTTTCTGCTTCAAGACAGTATGTCCGAACATTGTTTTCCAGCAACCATTTTGTCTTTCTTCCAGTTAATATGATGCTCTTCGGTAGAAATTGCTTTTCTTTGTGTCTTTTGTTGTTTGTTATGTTGTGACTACTCATATATATCATGATTAGGAATTAGGATGTTGATTCATTCTGGCTCTGTCACTGAGTGGTTTCTTTTAGTATACCCTTTTGGATGTGATTTGATTTCCCTTGTGTAATTGAAGATGATTGCACATTTATATACGGTCCAAAGCTGTGTTCTTTACCATTGTCATTATTATTTTCTTTGATTGTCTTTTTCCTTCGCCATGTGTGTGTTTGTGGTTTTATCTCCTATTATTTCTGGTTTCTATTGTTTCTAAAACATTATTGACGTAAAAGCACATATCATCAATAAATTGAATATGAGACTGATAAGCTATGGGCCTTAGACAAACTAGATATCAGCAAAATGGCGATGACAATTATAATGTACACGGAGCAAAGGGTATACAGAGCCAGGTGGGATTACTGGGATACTACTCCTTGCCTAGAAAATCTTCTGAATCAACTTATCTTGAGGTTCTGTTGCCTAGCTCCTAACGTTAACCTTATTGTGCCTGTTTACATCAGTTTTTAGGTATCGACTGATTTGTCCGAATCATCTCGATATCATTTGTTTAATTTTGAATGTGCAATGTCTGATGTTTTAGTTTAAGTTAGTTACTCCTGTACATGTTGTCAAGTTAATTATCTCTGCTGTAATTTGAGAAAATATACATGGCCATTAAGTTATAACAGACACACAGGCAGGTAAAACACATAGCAGTGCTCTGTATTTCTTGGGTAGTGTATATTGACTTCTGTAACAACTTAGATCTACTATTTTGGCAAGACAAGGAATAGATGCTATCTATCATATGCTAAAGTGCAGCTAGTGTCCCGTCCATCCCAGGCTTGCAGGTTACAAATGGTCTTTAGCCACCCTGAAGGTATATATTTAGCTTAGATGTGGATAAAATGGAGTTTATTTCAACTTGGTTTAACCATGTCGGCAAAAGAAAGATGAGTGGTGCCTTTGGATATAGCCGTAAGGATACTATTTTATTTGAGTAAGCTTCACAGTTGGGTTTACTTTATTGGGAAAGCATGGTTGGATCCTACATATTTACTCATAGAGGTTATCACCGCACTGTATATTTGGTCCTCACCATTGAGGGCTTGGGGCACTATACATTAACAAAGTTGTAAAGTACTTAAGGCGTACTTGAGACGTTTTCCCTAATTGAGGCAAGGTGTAAGTCTCAAGGCGTTTTTGAGGCGTAAGCCTCAAACTTAAAGACAATTTTTAGGCGTTTTTGAGGCGTAAGCCTCAAACTTAAGACAATTTTTTTATATAAAAAGAACAAATACGTAAAATAGAGAAATGACAAACAAAAATCAAACTTAATAGTCTTAGAAGTCTTTAAAATAACAAATTAAAAGCATTAATGATCAAATAACGTTGGTTTTTTCCTCATCTTCATCCTCAATCTCTTCTTCATCAATCAAAGTATTGGCTTTTTTTACTTTGACCTATATATAATGTTGTATTAATAATGTTGTGTCTGTGCCTGTGTTCTGAGAGAAGGAAGGAGAAGGAGGAGTTGCGACGCGAGTGTGTGTTCTGCGACTTCAATTGTGTTTTTTATTGTTTTTTTTTAAAAACTTATTTTAGTTTGATTTTAGGGTTAGGAATGGGTTAGTTTTAAATGTCAATTAAGCCGAAAAAAAAAAAGAAAAAAGAAAAAAAGCTATCTAACTGAGGTGTTTTGAGGCATATGCCTCACCGAGTTGAGGCGATCGCCTCAAACTTGGCATCGGAGGCGTAAGCCTCAAGGCGTTTTTAGGGCTGAGGCGCTGAGGCGTACGCCTTGAGGCGCGCCTGACAGCGTTTTTTACAACACTGAGTAAAGGATAACATCTAAATGGAGAGAACGATCGACCCGATCTATCCACCGTGACATATAATATTTATTAAATAGTAAGAATGAATTTGATCTTACCACCAGTGACCAAGCTAATTGATGAAACACAATACTAGAAAATATAATTGCATATCCTTCTTGTAGGTGGCAGTTGACCGAGAACCTATTGGTGTTGCCTCAAGCGAGATATTCTTGTTCTCAAAGCTGTATGCATGAAAGTGGAAAATAGAAACTGTTCATTTATTAGCATCTTCAAATGATTCTTTTTAGTCTAGAGGAGGATGACAGTGCAGATTTTGCATTGATTCATTGCTTTGGGCTTTTATTGTTATTTTTAAAAAAAATAATATTTGTTTTTAGATAATGTTGGGCTTGTCATTGTTTGAGCTGATAGCGTCATAGCGGTGATCTTGTTGTGCTCTGGGATCCTTTCTCTAGCCAACTCATGATGCCTTCGAGTTCTATTTATTGGGAACCAATGCTCAGACTGCTATGAAGGGTCTTTCTTGAATTACCCAATTGAACTCTGGGTATCCAGTTTTCTTGGTTCAATGATATAGGAATTAGGACAGTTGTTTGAAAGGATTGTGTATATATTGTTCTCCATATTGTTTAAATTCTTCATAGTTCTCAGTGAGATGAAATGTTGTTGATTCCTCCCTAAAGCCTAAAAGCCTTTACCATGTCACTGACCTGGTCTTTTTTGTTGCAGACGACACTTTCTGGAGTGCCCACAAGGCTTGTTGGGGAAGCATTTTGAAAAGCTCATTCAATGTGATCCTCGCTTGAACTTTCTTAGTCAGCAAGGGGAAATAACATTAGAATCTCCATATTTTGAGCCCAGAGTTCCTGCTTTTGATGATCAGAGTGAAAACAATAATGAATTCGATTTAAATCGGGAGGGAAGCCCTTCATTCTTCAGCTTGCAGGATACTGCTTCACCATCAGGGCCTCAATCTTCGTCCTCAAAGAATGATGTGGATATTCTTGGCAGGCACTCAGAATCTTACCCTCGTGAAACACCATCTCCAAGCTCAGGTATGATTCTTCTTGAACTTGAGAAAGCACTGCAACTTTTTCCTTGCCTCTTAATTGTAAAGGCTGAAACTGTCTTGCTTGTAGGTATATTGTTTCTCTGCACCTTATCTAGTTTCCCCGTAAATGTGTTGTTCTGTTGATTCTCTGATCTATTCATCTGTTTGCCGTATATCTGCACCAAAACAAAGTAGTTAGTTTGGGGATGTGTATGCATAGAGGAACTTTCCTGTTCATTAATGGTTTTAGGTTTGTAAAATGTAAACCTAGACATTAATTGAGTTTGTGAGTGTTGAAAGTGAAGGCATTTATGGAAAAAGTTGGTTACATGGGATCTCCAACTAATTTGTGTTTTGTCATGAAAATTTGGTTACGCGGGATGTTATAACTAAATTGTGTTTTGTCCGTAGCATATGCACCATTTCGGGGCAGGTGAAATGGACAATAATGGCCTTTTCTTTCTTGTGATACTTATTTCTTCTTCAGTATAAACAAATGGTAAATGAGAATAGTTGAATATTTCGAAATTTTGTACTTTCTTTAGTTCTTAGGTATTGTTGCGGTCTATCCCTCAATTGGTTTAACACTATTTTGGTCTTTCACCTGTTCTTCTATCTCTCTCTCTTTTTTCGTTTCAATGACTAGTAGGTAGCATTCTATCCTTGTTGATGTTCAAGGAGTATATATTTTAAATCTTATTTTCTCCTTCCTCTAGCTTTAAAACATTGAGTTCGGCAGTAGTGATGTATACATAAACTCTCATATTTGAATATCGTGTTGCTAGAGGTCGTCGGAAATTTCTGTTGCTATAAATGTGTGGTGTTGTCCTATACGACTGCCATAATAACTTGTGATTTAAATGACCAACTGTATATGAATTTAGAATGTAAATTAGGGTAGCTTGCTGCTTCTAGATTTAAATACTGCTACGAGGTTCAAATCCTTGTTACTGATCCCATATGTCTACACAGCCATGGGTACATTGACAGTCGAAGACATCAAGAACAGCAGAATTGATCAACTGAAAGAGCTCAGCAACTGGGACCAGATCAAGGCTCCTGGTCTCCATTCATCAATGTCGATGAGCGATTTGGTAAGCCATCTGGAGAATCGGATATCAGAACAAGGAACATCTGAAAACCCTACTCTCTCAAGTGAGGAATGGCAGAGCCTCCAAATCTTGGACGACATAAAACGGTGCTTGTTTAGTGAAACTCAGCACTTCCCGGATTCAGACGAGAAGTCACTCATGTCTAGGGTCGATTCTCTTTGCTGTCTCCTGCAAAAAGATGCCCCTGCCTCTGCAGGTCCCAACAGAAGGGACAGCAGTCTTAATTTGTCCTTGATGCAAAAGGGAGAAGACCATGACTCGAGTAGCGACGGCTCTTTGAATGCAGAAAAGAAGGGCAACAACGAAGATGAAGATGTCTCGGGCCCAAACCAGGCTTCCTCGATGTCGAGGAAAGATTCTGTTGGAGATCTGTTGCTTAATTTGCCCAGGATTGCTTCTCTACCACAGTTTTTGTTCAACATTACTGAAGACTACGAGAATCGAGCCAGATGATGCACTTCCGGAGGCGGAGGAGAGCTTTGTCCCGTCAATTGTACATGGATGTAGTTGTATGCTTGATGTTCATGTGTAGTATAAGGATTCGGAAATTGAGATTGATGATGAATCCTGTGATTATTTATGTTTCCAAAAGTTGGCATAGGATATATATATATCTGCTATTGCTGTTTGTTATGATAAATTGGTGACCATCATGCACTAGTTTGAGCTGTGAATTTAGGTTAAGTTTGTAATTTTCTGTATTTAAATTGTGGTGTCAAGATTTTCAACTTTTTCAAAGGGTTTTCATCTCCAGTTATAAAATATAGTGCATGTGATTGCAACAATAATAATTCTGAACAAATAAATTTATTAGTCCCACATTTCGTTATGTACAATCATCATCGAAATTGATAGGGCTTGAATAATTTCGAGAGTGGCTTTACATGATCTAGAAATACAAACAATAATATAATCGTGCTCATCTTTAATTAGGTACATACTTTTTATTGTTGTCCATCCACAAGAAATATATTATCAACTTATTTTTACATCTTATAAATCCTTTCAAATAAGCTTAGTCAAACACCTCATAAGTAAACATGTGATTAGGTTGTATAGAATTAGTTAATCCACACTTATCTCTTGATATAAATGCCCATCTGAGAGATAATTGTTCTTAAATACAAGAATTTTCGACGAAATCTAATTTTGATTATGCACTTTATAACTCGAAATCATATATAATACATAACTTTTCGATTTTATCTTACTTGGCGTATAAAATTAATTGATAAAGACTTGTATCAGCCCGACCGCATAATGCAACTAATATCACATTAACACATACATATTCCATCCATATACAAACCTAAACTGCAAAAAGACAAAATGATGGATACAAGCTCTTTGAGAAAAACACAGTAAAAAAAAAATCTCTAAATATTTCGAATCCCTCCTCTAATCCCCAGGGGGAAGAAGGCTTGACCCAAATCTCCAAGAAAATTTGCAATCTCACTACCAGCCTTATCATCTTTCAAGAAATACCGAAGATTCGATGGGAGAAGATCAACGGTTTTTGCAGAATGCATTGATCAAGTATAATAGAGAGCTGACAAAAATATCAACAAGTCACCAAGAAGAAGGCCAACCACATCAAACACGAATTTTGGAGCAAATAATCCACACACCTGCATCAAATTCATACAGCAATATTACGATGTTTATCACTGAACGATAACGAGTTAGCTCAAGAGCAGGTAAAACTTGAAGTAAAACTTGAAGTACGAGGATACTATCAGATGCCGCCTCTGTATTGTGACGCATAGCATTGTAAATGTGGCTGTTATAGCTGTAATCAGTCCATACATCAAATACACCTGAAGACAATAGTAAACCTATAATGCACAGCTGAAGTTCCGATAGAGAATTTAATATAATACGAGACTTTTTAAGGAGAACTTACTTGGCATAATCTAATAGAAAATACTTGTTTGTTCTGCATCAGTAGATAACCGCGTGCAACCAGTGGAAGTCCAAATATTGGGAGGATGTGTGAAAATCCAAATGTATCGATGGTGAGTAGGATTGCTTGCCGAATAAGGCTGAATTCATCATACCTGAAATAGATTATGATGATCAATTCAAATGCCTTGACAACATTGTCTGACCTTGGAAGAAGGAAAAAGGCAAGGCATCCTCGAAAAGTTAAGGCATGAACAACTAAATGGAAAGAAAGAAAAGGAACACGAGTGTTCTTACCCAATAAATGCAGCTGCATATCTGAGGCCATCAAAAGCACACCTACACAGTGAAAGCGCCATGATCTCAAAAGAGGGAAAAATGAGAAGGGAAATAAAAAAACTAGCTATGGCGCATATTAAGTAAAATATTTAACAGCGAACCAAGATGACATAGTCTCGTATTGTTACGATATGATAAAAACTTGGTAGAAGCAGAAAATGTCTTACCAATGACCGGTGCTGAAAAACAAGCACACAGCCAGAAGGCTCCATTGGGTAACAGGAAGAGCATAAGAGAGTGAAGATCCAGAATAGTCATTTTTGGTGTTATGTTCCAATGCCATCAATCTAATTATGCACCAACCTATAGATAATATATATCCAAGAAAAACAGATTAATCACTGAGCTAAATTATAATTGACCACCAGCTTTAAAATAAAAATAATCCATTGAATTGTAATATACATAAGAAACTAATGGATGAAAAAAGGTTACAAGGTAAAGCAAGAACCTCCAATCAGCAAAGCCAAGTAAGCAACCGGACAACAAAATGACCGTTGAACTCCATGCAGACATCAAGGCTAATGCTTTAACAACTGTACTTTGTTTGAAATTTGAGGGTCTCCCCCTATCAATCAGTTGACCTACGGCCAATACTGAGAGTTGTAGAATTCCAGCAGCATAGATCACTAGAGGTATTAGATTTCCTTTTATACGCCAAAGTGAATGGTTTGGACTTAGTAGACTACTATCCGAGGCCCAGTTTAAAGCATATAAATAATTGAAGTTCCTGCAACAACATACTTCAAAATGCCCTGAGAAAAACAAGAGGTGATGCTCTTGTACAGAAGGTATGCAATGATAATAAGAGCTATCATTGGAAGAACTTCAGTTACATACATCCAGAGCTCAGAATCATTGTCAATTCCCACCATTCTTGAGACGTTTACCTTCAAGAACAATGAGTTCACAGCCTGCTTTAACTGTCCTAATTCAATACTGATTCTGAGGCAAGGAACCAAAAGACAAAGCACAAGTGCCTGCAAATTCCAAATCAACTTTAACAAAAAGAAATGTAACGATACTGGGGAACATGCAACAAAAAGACAACGGAATTTAATAAATGCATGAGGCAAAATCACAAAGGAAAAATGATGATAGAAGCCTACTTCAATTAGCATCATCTTCTTCATTATAGCATGCCGTAGTTGAAGTATTGCAGTTGTTGCCAAAAGAAGACTTGCCACTCGCCCTTCTTCAACTGCTTCAAAGTAATATGGAATTAGCACAAGTAGCAAACAAAGGAAAGAGAGAGCCAAAATACATAGTATCAGAATCAGATATGGTGCTTACGAATAAAACTGTTGGAAAGGAAACTCCACGCACGTATCAGAATTACAATACTAGCAAGATTCACCCCAAAGAAATTCTTAAAATAGTCGGACAAGAATGAGTGGAGCCCACATAACTTGTCCAGCCTCCTGATGAGAAATACATGCAGATAAAATGAACTTAGCATGATGCAAAAGCCTATGCTCATCATCTTCAAATTGAATTCAGTCCAGTTGGACCGTGCTAGTGCAGCAACACTTTCCAAAAACTTAGAATATGCATCAATTTGGCTGTTTCACTAAAGGCAGTGGTACAGAAACCCCTGAAATATTTCTTGAAGTGATTGACCAAAGCTCTTGTGCCTTTGCATAAAGCTCCGATACATGCAGCAAGTCTCTTTCCGAAAATCCAACCAATGATAAAGATGAACAGACATCAATATATTTCTTCACCTACATAAGCAAATCCTGGGTCATAGAAAGGGTGGCAGCACTTAATTTTTAGCAGAAAAGAGTAGATAAATGCTTGATGCTGATTAACAGAAGAAAGTCAAGTGCGTACCATATTTGTCAAGTTCATCTTACAAGTGCATCAATGGAACAAACACCTAATTTTGAAGCTTGACTATTTAGTTAGATAGGCAATCCTTATATCTATTCAGTTGGTGCTTTCAACAGACATGCCCATGGTCAAGCTAAATTCTCCTTTGTAAGGTTAAGCACACGTACTATTCGATAAGCTACTAGATAGTTACTAATATGCCCACGGTCTAGTTTTTTTGCAGTTGTGGCAACATATTAGTAACTTTCTTAAAATTCGAGATGCAATACAACCTAAAAACAAGACATGCCCTTCTCGCTAAAACACTCACTGACGCGTCAAAATAGGGCATAAACAGGAGTATGCTATCATATTCTAGCCGATAATTGATTTTTGAGCAAATTCATCTAGATGAAACACATTCACGTGATCATGAATGCAATGAGGCATGCTTGATAGCAGCAATTTTGTGGCAATTTCAACTTCTCTCACTTGTATAATCCAACATTACTGCTTTCATCAACACTAATTCAAGGATTATTCCCAAAACAATGTTGTGCATATGGACCATCTCAACCCTTCTGATGTAAAAACAATTTTCCTTAAAGAAAGAAAAGTTATATGGATTTTATCACAATCAAACACTTGGATACTTAAACCACATTGATGCCCTACTGCCTGAGAACCATGCGAAGCATAATGCATTATCAATTCATCATATGTTGAAGGATAAAAACCAGCAGGTATCTGGTTAAACTTGTTAAGCCAAGTGATAGAAAACCCAAGAATATATACGTATATCAGGTATGGGTATCAAAATGGCCCATACACATACCATGTGTTTGGTATATCAGTATATGAAAATTCAATTGATATATTTGATATACCAATTTCTCACTTTTAACATTCCTAGATATACTCTTTTCACCACCGGTATCACTTTTTTCTTCACAGAAACTTTATTTTTTATTTTTGCTTCTCCTCCCCCAATTTCTTCGACGTTGCTCCAATTTTTTCAAGAACTTCACGATTTGTCGCTCATCATACCTAGAAAAAAAAAAAAAAAACATTTCAAAGTGGAAATTTGAGGTTTTTCTTTTTCACTTGTTTCAATTTTATTTCCCCTTAATTTCAAACTGTACATTCAAATTTGCGAATCAAATTAGGCTGATAGTTGCGGATCAAATTTTACTCAATTTCTACTATTCACATAATTTTATTTCAATTATAATTTGTTGCCTAGTTTTATTTTGAAATTCAATTAGTTTGGTTTTGCCACTTGTTTAACGTAATGAGGCTGGAATTTTAATTTCAAGCAAATAGGTATTTTGGGATTTCTTGTTGGGATGGTGCTACATTTATTGGGTTTTTTTTTTCCCTTTCTCTTATGCGTAATTATTATTGTTGTAAATGGGAAAGGGTAGCTAAAAGAAGAAAATTGATTTGACATATTTTTTCCAAATGTGATGAAAATAGCTTTTTTGCTTGTGATTGCAAGTCATTTTAATGGTGTAAATTTTTGGTAGTTTTTGCATAACTTACTATTACTTTTATGGATTTGTTAATGTTTTCATTGTCTTGGATTGTTTTTAGTTAAGAATTGTAATTTTGAAACAAAGAAGAAGAAAATATGAAGAAAAAAGAAGAAAAAAGAAAGAAGAAATAAAGTACAAAATTAACTTATAATAATAATAATAAATTATTATTATTATTATTATTAAATTATTATTATTATTAATTATTATTATTATTATTATTATTAATGAACTTTTATTAAAAAAAAAAAACAAGATTTGATATCTCATATCGGAATTTATACCAAACGCAGATATTCGATATCAATCTCATACTCTTACCTGATATCTCATACCCATAGCCCCTCAAACCCATATCTGATACCTGATATACTAGTATATGGATACCAAACAGGCCCTAAAAAAGTGTCGGGTCTGCATGCCAAGAGAAGTACAAAGATAAGGAAACATGTACCTGCTAAGAATTCATACAAAGGGCATTCACATAGTTCAGCAACCCACTTTGGACTTGTGATGACTTTGACCATCACCAGTGGCTGATTCTTCGTGGTTCCATATACCACCAGCTAAGGAAAAGAGTTAACATGCCCAATACTAAAAATAGGTAATATCATCAGAATTTCTTCAGATTTTCTTCATAATATATTTAACCAATAATACAAAAATAGGGGGAAATAAATAATCGCAGTATTCCAGCAAGAAATGTCATGAAGTGCACTGGATTTTCCATTTCATTATTCATTAAAGATCTTAGACAAGAGAACAATTCATTCACCCTCATTCACCCTCATTCATTCACCCTCATTCAATCAGAATTCATTTTTCGGATCATTCTCTCACTCTCTCTCTCTCGAAGTTTCTCCAAGAACCCTAATTCCCAACATGCGCCGCTCTCACTTAGGGCTAATTCATCTACCCATCTTCTCCCCTTTTTCCCTAAAAACCCATCCAGATTTCTACAAATCTCTATCTCTCTCTCGATCTAGGAATTTCTGTTCGCTCTCCCTTTTTTTCGATCTCTTTGTATGGATCGACCACTTCACCGGATCTGAGTGGGAATTGGGTGTCAATCCGCCGGCCTCCCACCGTGATGATGAAAAGGAGCGGTGGGGAAGGTGATGACGGCTGGGTTTATGAGGAAACACCGTCCCCTAGTCCAACGTTGCCGAGATCCCCACGCCGTATTTGCAGGCCGGAGAGGTTGGGCTCTCTACTCTGGCAACGGTCCCCTTCCCCAGATCTATTGCCTCGTCGTCCGGCGGCGGAGATCTCCACGAGTAACCCTCTGCCGTTATTGGCGATCTTTCATGAACCTGTCAAAGTCTCCGCCACTAACAGTCCCATGACGGCGACGGTAGAACAGGCTGCCGGTTAGGGGTCTCCGTCTGACCGGTCCTCTGAGAGCGACGGGTTAATTGAATCTTACTTTCTGGCACAAGATGCCGTTAAGAAGAAAATACTGAAAATGGGCCTTGATTTTCCGAGTTCATCGGATGATGAATGATTCAGTGTCCATTGAAGGCATTGCAAGTATCCTATCCTTTGCTGATCCTATGATTGTCTGATTTCTATGATTAATTTGTTGGTTTTGGTTATTTCTGAAATTTAGATAACTCTGTCTCTGTGATTAGTTAATGCATGCTGGATTTTTATATTGCTGCAATTGATGATTTACTTGATAGATGGCATATCTGTGATGATTCTAGGGCAAGTTCTAGGGCTTATGATGTTGATGGTTATGTCTGAAATTTGGATAACTCTCTCTCTGTGATTAGTTAATGCATGCTGGATTTTTATGTTGCTGCAATTGATGATTTACTTGATAGATGGCAGATCTGTGATGATTCTAGGGCAAGTTCTTGGCCTTGATTTATGTCTGTTTGATGGTTGAGGCAAGTTCTAGGGCTTATGATGTTGATGCAGAATTGTTTCATATTGATGCATGCTCTGATTAACTGAATATATGGGCTCGAATATTGAATCCTTCTTTTACTGCTTCAGCTCTGAACTCTGGGTCTGAATCTGTTATGTGTGGTTTAGCATTGTCTTGCTGAATGTAAATTGTCTTGCTTGCATTTTGTGGCCATTTTGCTCTGATAGCTGGTAATACCTGCACAATTGTAAGGGGATTAGAGATCTTTGATGAACTTGTTTCTAAGATCATGAGTAGAAATACTACCTTTTGAATGATGGTGTCCCTGATAACTTCCCTTGTCACTGAATCAATGGCTTTTGTTTCCCATGTGCCCTTTGCTATGTTTCTGTTCTTCCTCCTTGCCTGAACTTGTTTAGTGAATGGGAATATTTCAATTTTCCCATCAAACAATACACTGCCATCCTCATTTAGGATTGGCCTACTCACATCACACATGAACATTATTTTCCCTATGAACTTCTTTGATTGTGTGGCTCTGTAAGGCTCTTCTTCATCACTAGTGATGTAGTATCTGTTTGATCCTTGGGTTATGTAAAACTATTTTTCATCAATATGAACAATATTGTTCATATTCTGAAATTGAAGCTTGTTCAGAATTCCGTCTAATTCTAAGGATTCAAGTGAGAATCTGACCCTCAAGAATTTGTTATCAGCTGTTAAATTAGGGTTTATGGCTGAAGTATGTGCCCTAAAAATCCCTATTTTTTTTCCATCTGCAAAGTGTGCTAGGGCTAATTCCTAAAGCACTTCCCATTCTTTCATAAGTAGTCCTATCTCTAAGATGAAGAGCTTTTATTTTAGCTGGATCGGGTGTGTGTTTGATTACCTTCTTCCTTGTTTTGTGTCCACTCACACTGATTATGGCCTGACCTTGTATTTGTTGCTGTTTTGCAGATTTCCACAGGCGGTGGATTGTTGATTTGGATAGCTCCCACTTCACCATTGCTTCTTTCATCCTCCCATGTTCCGGCTTTCTGTTCTTGGACTGCACAAGAAGAAACTGGACAATCAAGTTTCGATCATTTGCCGACGCCTGCTTCCTCGCCATCTTCTTTTCTCTGTTTTTTTTTTTTTTTTTTTTTTTTTTTCTGTTTTGATGAAGGAACTGATGTTATGCTGCTGGATTTTTATGTTGTTATTGTACTAGAATTTCCCACTAAATTTCAAATTTGAATTAGGGTGGGAAATTAGCTTAGGGGAGTATGTGATCACATGGGTGATTTAGAATAGACATAACTCTATTTTGTGATTGGGATATTATTAATTGATGATTTATTTTTCTTTTTTTTAATTATTCTTTCTAATTTCTGTAATGTTTATTCCGAGATTGCAGGATTTTAAAATTTTCGTAAAAAAAAAAAATAACAAAAAAAATTTATAAACTATAATTACAAAATTTCAAAATTTTAAATTTATTAACTTAAAAAAAATCCCAAGTTTTATTTCATAAAAAAAATGTAAATATTAATGATTGATTGTATTGTTAAAATTGAATTTCAATTGCTTAAGTAACCACTAATTACCATTAGTACTCCCTCCTTGGTTTTTGTGAAAAAACCAAAGGTGTCAAATTCTATGAAATGGAGGGAGTATTAGTTAGTGCTCATTAAAATTGTAAATTGAATGAATTCATGTCACTATTTGAATGAATATATTTACTCGAGAAATGTTATCTCATTAACATATTTTTCTATTACATATATAATGAAGTAGTGTATGTCCCGTCGAAATTCGACGGGTATAATTTTTTCTTATTTAAATATTTTATTATTTTGTATTTTAAATAATTCATTCAATTGTGCAAGAAATGCGAGGTGCTACCTAATCAACCTCAAATTCAATCTAATTGTTCCTCAAATAAACCTAATTATGCAAAAGCCAATGACACCAATCAATTCAATAGAAAAACTCCATACAAATAACGAACACGGTTATTGAATACATAATAAAATAGATGTAAACAAATGCAGAAAATATGAAACTCTCACAGTTGGAGGAAACAAAAATCTTGTTTCTATGATCATCACCTCTAAGTTACGAAAAGAAATAAATCATTATGCTGAATTCATTCAATTCAATAGTTACTATCATAATGAGGTGGCACAAAACATCGACAATCGAATACCTTTTTTATCACAGTCATACAATCAAAGCCTAAATATGGTCAAAAGAAAACTACTGTCGAAACCAATATGGCTCTATCTTCTTCGTATCGATTGTATAATCCTAACCATAACTCAGTGCATTTTACCAAGTTATTATCCTTAATTCGCTCAATATTGTTTACTTTAACACTATATATTTAAAAATAATTTTTTTTAGCAAGACGAAGCACATAAAATTATTATTTCATAATAAAATTTACTGACTTTTCAAGATCTTTTTGTAACAAAAATTTGACATTTATAGCTCTCGATACATACTAAAATAATTTCAAAAAAATATTGGCCAACAGGCCACCTCAAAATCGAATGTGAGTCGCCCGTGGCTAGGCGCACGTGCTGCATCCGCCGATTTAGGCAAAAATACATTGGCCAACGGGCCACCTCAAAATCGAATGTGAGTCGCCCGTAACTAGGCACATCTGCTGCATCCACCGATTTAGGCAAAAATATATTAGCCAACGGGCCACCTTAAAATCGAATATGAGTCGTCCGTGGCTAGGCGCACCTGCTACATCCGTCGATTTAGGCAAAAATATATTGGCCAACGGACTACCTCAAAATCGAATATGAGTCACCCGTGACTAGGCGCACCTGCTGCATCCGCCGATTTAGGGGTCTAACAAACCTCCACCACCAAAACTCGATGATGTCCTCGTCATGTGGGATAGCCTCTTGTCTTCACTCCATTTTCAGCAACAACTCGCTCACCACAAGCGAGTTCTCCCGACACACCATGGCCATTGCTTGACGCAGCTCCCACCAAGACTTTTGCATACGTGAGCACACCACGGCCCACACTTGGTTGTTTTATCGCCATGTCCTTCCCAGGCTCCCCTCGGTCCATTTGCATACCTGAAATGTAGTGCATCGTGTTGACCCGAGCCTCCTCCTTCACGGATTCAACGACCACGACATTCAACTTTTCCAAAGTAATTGCCAAGTTTGTTTCCACATGTGCTCATGCATAGACATACTATTTGAAGTGAGTAAGGTAGTGATTCAATAGTATTTAGGGAAAATACATTGCCCCAGCAGACGGAGAAACATGGAAGATTCGTCCTATTGCAAATTCTATTTTTCTCTTTGTCCAAACATTGCCATCTGCATTCCAAACATAGTGTTGGGGAAACTCACTATACAACTATTTTCTAGCATTGCGGTCTCTTTATTAAGTGTCATCCATTGTTTGAATTGTGTTTTTGCATTAGCATTTTTGTCCACGACATTGCGAATGTAAATATGTAATCGCCTTCTTGACATGAAACCAACTAAGTGCTTGTTTGGTTCAAGTTGGGTAACGGAAATTGAATGGAATCAAGTCAAGTAAGAGAATGAAATCAAGTCAAGTAAAGGAATGGTAATAATAATAATACTTTTATTGAGTGTTTGGTTCAATAGTAGAAAGAGAGTCACTTGTGAGAGGGTTTCATTTTTCCTTGTTTCCCTTCTTTCTTGAGGGGTAACAATGTAACGGATTGGGTTACTCCCAAGTAAGGGAAATGGATAACTTATTACTCAAACCAAATAAAATGTAATGAAATCAATTACTTGATTCCCTTTCCATACAAAAAAAAAAAACTTGAACCGAATATGAGCTAAATCTTGAACAATTATAGTAACACAGTAACAAAGAAACCAACTAAATATTAAATATATGAAACAACAACATGCAAAGTAAGACCAAATTAAATCAACTAAGAAATTTTATTTGGTTCCCAAACATAAAATAATAACGAAGGACGACGATCATGAATCAGTAAAATGTAAAATCATCTATGAGCTGGACTACTACGAAGACCCCTTACGTAAAATTAAAGCAATTACTATACATAAAACCTATAAATCTGAATAATCATTTTTTAGAGAATAATCATTCATTCATATTTGAACAATCTCGCAAGTGAACACAATAAACCCAAACTTCAATCAAAAGACACTTCAATCAAAAGACAGATATTCGCCAATCGAGCAATCCATCTATATATATATGAGTACATATTATTTAAAAAAGCATCCTCATCTTAGCAGTTTCGAGTACTTGGATTAAGATTCGAGTACTAACGAAAACAAACAAACCAAAAAAAAAAAAAGAAAACTTAAAAGCTCTACTTCTTTACTCGTATAGGAAGGAAAAAAAAAACTTTCCGCGTTAATTACTCACTCAAGGAGATATTTCCTGAAGCGTTTCAGGGAAGACTGAAGCTAAGGGAAAAGCTCTGCTGCCTGCGAATAAATAAAAAGAATCAATCCTCAACCATCCACCACCAACAGAAAAACAAAAAGAGCAGCCAACCAAAGTCGCGGATTCATATACCATTCATAATAAAACGTTATTAATCGCTTCAAATTTTTATTTTGTTAATTTTCAACATACAAGAAAGAGAATTAAGAAACATGTTAGGGATTAAGACACTGAGAACATGGAGAAAAAAAAAAGCGAAAGAGAAATATAAAGGCTAAAAAAGATTGTGATAGATAAATAGGCGCACAAAATACATTAGAACTCCATTCAAGATTGTTATAATTTTAGAATTTAAGTATATATAGAAGTACATTTTTATAATCCAAGTAGATATGCATGTATAATGTGTAAGATATGTTAATCGTATGCTAAAATAAAACATACGTAATAAAAGAATTAATTAAAAAACACAGGATCATAATCAACAATATTTTAATCAGATTATACCCTTTATTGTAATATTTTTATATTGGTTAGTTGTATAAATTGGGGTGGGTGTGTAAAATTCTCGGTGTAGATATACATATTTTTCTCAAATTTTTGTATGGAAATAAATCATGAATAATTGTGTGTTTAATAATAATTTAATATGTATAAAAATATATAGAATTTAGATAAATAGGCAACGGAGGATGTAGGTGGCGCCACGTAGGCGCATGGATCGCTTTGGTGCTCCAAATCCATATCAGAACGTATAATATATTAATGTTTTGATATTTTAAGTTTTAATGAATACGATTACACGAGAAATGTTAGCCCACTTTTATCTAATTTTCATATATGTCGAATACTATTGTTATTTTGAAAGTTATTATCATTTATTATTTGAAAAACTAGAGCTGAGGGTTGTAAAAAGTATTATATGGGCAGTGGGGGCTAATTCTTTAAGTCATTTTAAAAATGAAATAAACACGAGCTTATATGTACTCATTATTTTATCTAGGTATGCCCAAATGGTCAACGGCGTCTACGCGCTGACCTTTTCATTCTTCTTTTAGAATTTTCCCAATTATAGGCCACTTTTTGTGCAGCCATTTAAGGGAGGTTCGACGTTGGCAATGGTCACATTGGCACCGGCCCATATCTGCCATACACGTGGATAATACTAACTTTACAATTAATAAATAGAAATAATATGTTAAGCTGTTTCTGGCCATTGTTCGAGGTGGTGTAGAGGAAGAAAGCAGTATTGGTGAAAGGCATTATTTTAGTCTTTAGCATAGTAATTACTCCCTCCGTCGAAGAAAATAGAGGCAACATGGATTTTGTCCCTTTTGAAGATAAAAAATTAAATTTTGCCCAAAATATAAGAAAACATAAAATTTGCCCATTTTTTGTATGGTGGGACTAAAATGCCCCTCAAGCCAAAATCAATTTTTTTTATTTTTTTTTTCAATTTTCTCCCACTCATATTTCAGTAGGTTTTTTTTTTTTTTTTTTTTTTTTTTTTTTTTTTTTTTAATACTGTAAGGAGTCCCAAAATATTTTGATTTTTTCTACCAAATAACATGGTAAGAAATCATCAATTTCTTATCTTTTTCTACTCGTTTAGTAAGAAATTTTATTTTTTATTACATTTTACCAAATAACTTAGTAAGAAATATTATAATTTCTTATAATATTTTAGTAATTTCTTGCAAAAACTTTTGGTAACAAATTTGACATTTTCTCCAATTTCTTGAAAAAAAAAAAAGGTATTTAATTGTACATGGGATGATAAGAAAATCACACACATTGGTAAGAAATTACATCACATTTCTAACCACTTAATCATTTATTAATGCACTATTATTAGTTTCAGAAATAATAATAAATTACACATGTTGGTAAGAAAATTGTTAGTTTTCTAACTAAAAAACCGCAAAAAATTGTCAAAAAAACTACAGATATAGTAAGAAATTGATATCTTCTCGTCTTTCGTGTCTCATAGCCGTCGTCAGCCGAATAATTCCTACAATAAGAAATGATGCAATTCTTATATAACTTGAAAAACAGTAAGAAATTATCAGATTCTTACTCAGTCTTTTATTACCAAAATAAAGTAAGAAAAAAGCCAAATTCTTACCAATTATCAAACAAACCAAAAGTAAGAAAAATGACATATTATTACCAATATAATTTCTAAATCAATGACAGATTCTTACCAAATATAAGAAATTATCTGTGTAAATTACCCTTCTCCTCTTTTGCATTTTCTTACCACGAAATTGCAACTACCGCAACAAAACAGGTCAAGAACAAATAATCATTAATTTTAAACCCTAAATACTCAATTTCTTATTACCAAAATAACGTAAGAAAAATGTCAGATTCTTACCAATTTATCAAACAAAACAAAGTAAGAAAAATGACAAATTATTATCAATTATCATCAATTATTAAAACAATGTAAGAAATTATCTTAGCACAGTGTTCACATCACTAAAATTATAGTAAGAATTTTCGGTCGATTCTTACCAAAAAGAACCATCAATTCGTAAACCCTAAAATTTATAGAATTTATTACAGCAAAATCAGACAAAATAAAGTAAGAAAAATATCAGATTATTACCAATTATCATCAATTTTAAAGCCAAAATAAAAATTTCTTACCATGAAATTGTAATTTTCTTACTGATAATTTTGCATTTTCTTACCACGGAATTGACTGCAAAAGAATAAGAAAATTACGACTTCAGTCGGGAATATCATCAAACACCTTACCTTCGTGCTCCACCACAAGTTTGAATCCAGATCTGGAACATGGGGAGAGAGAGAGAGAGAGAAGAAAAAAAAAAAAAAAAAAAGAAGGAGAAGGAGAAGAAGAAGAAGAAGGAAAAAAACCCTAGATCTATGTAAAATAGATCTAGAAACTTACCTTTCGTCCTCCATGAGATTGCTCCTTGTCGGCGTCGAAAGCTATCCTTCGAAACCCTAGCCCTCAGAGAGAAGAGAGAAAGAGAAAGAAGAGATAAGAGAGAAAGAGCCGGCGGTGAAGACCTTGCTGCGGGATTCACAGGCTCCGTCATATTTCTTGTATGCCTTCTCTTCACCGCCGTCACTTGCAGAGAAATGGGAGAGAAGAAGATATGAGAGAGAGAGGGAGGAGGGCTAGGGTTTCTAGAGAGAGAGAGAGAGAAGAATGAAATGAAAGGGAGGGCAATTTTTTTTATATTAACCTCTAGGGGCATTTTTGTCCCATTTAATAAAAATGGGCAAAATTTTTGTTTCTTATAATTTGGACAAATATTGGTTTTCTTATCTCTAAGGGGACAAAACACTATATTTCCTCAAGAAAATAACCCAGTATAAGAGTAGGACTGAGCTTCTCCATGAATTTGAGGGGTAAATGGTTTTTTCCGGAAAATTCGTCTTTTATTCCATGATTATTCTTATATTTTTTATTTAAATTTTGTTAAAAATTATTTGAATAAATAAATGATCGTATGCGCCAAAATCAATTGATTTACGGAACACATTTTATCGTAATAAAGCACAATTAGTAAAAATCTGAGTAAACCAAATTACATTAATTTGGACCTTCGAACACATATTTCTTATTTGTAAATAAAATTTCGTAATAAACCCTGTGTCGAGGAATATTATTAATTGAACTCAAATAAATTTACAAAATCGCAAACAATTATTTGTGAGAATGGAAAATTTGGGAGAGAGTATTAATGAGAGAAACTTTTAGTGCCTTTACCCCAAATATTTTGAATTGGTTCTGAATGGGGAATCCAGATTCTATTCATGCTCCAATTAAAAATTCAACCGATTAAACATTATGCTATTTTTTTTTTAACTAGAGCATCATAGATACATA
Source organism: Mentha longifolia (assembly GCA_001642375.2). Lineage (NCBI taxonomy): Eukaryota > Viridiplantae > Streptophyta > Magnoliopsida > Lamiales > Lamiaceae > Mentha > Mentha longifolia. The sequence goes on from CM038111.1 coordinate 32,811,475, forward strand.
AAAATATATTCATGTTTGATCTTAAATGAAAGATCGTATCAAGACCTTTAATTTGGTATAAAAATTATAAAAATCAAAGAACAAATGAGAAAGTTATGATAGTTTAAACTTTTAGTATTTAAATTATATTGGAATACGTGCTGAGAGGTGAATGAATGATGAGTTTTAATTAGAATATGTTAAGTATAATAAGTGATTTAATAATTGTACCATTAATATGCTAATTATTTCCCAAAAGGAAAATGGATCAAGAATCTTGAACCGGCCCGATAAGGAAAGGGGGTCACCAATCTTGAATCAGAAGAAGTATGCCCTATGGTATCAAAATTTTAATACTTAAAATTTATACTCACACGGTTACACTGTCCCACTAATAAATAGCTTTGTTGTTTTTTTTTTTTCTTGACTAGGAAATTAAGAAGGGAGATATTAATAGTGTTTTTTAAATGTGTGTAGAAATTATACTCTTTGTTTCTTTATTTTTGCTTTAATTTTAATTTTAATATATATCTTCAAAGTCCTAATTATTTATTTATTATTTGCTATTGTTTTAATTTTGAAACAAAAAAATAATCTATTTTAGGGAATAGTTCTTTATCAATGGGACATACGAAAAATATAAAATTGCTCTGTATGAATGAGACGAGGGAGTAATCAATATTTTCACTAATTCTCCGATCATTCGACCGATTCAGATCGATTAGAGGCGAATCAAGTGGAATTCCACTTTGTTGCCGCTAATCCTATAATACGGGATCGAACCTTTCACTAATTTACTTCACGTTTCACTATTTCTCCAAGGATTTCGACATATTTAACTCGATTACGGGGGAATTAAGTGATATTCCACTTCGTTACCGTTAATCCAGTAATACGTGATCGACCCTTCCACGAGTTTACTTCCCGTTTCACTAATAATACAATGATTATAACCGATTAAGCTCGATTACGGGCGATTCAAGTGAATTTCCACTTTGTTACCACTAATCCTCTAATAAAAGATCAACCAGTTTAATTCAAGTTTCACGAATTCTTCGATAATTACTGCGGATTCACCTCGATTTGGGCCTAATCAAATGGAATTCCCCTTCGTTACTGTTAATCCACTAATACGGGATCTATCCTTCCACTAGTTTAGTTCACGTTTCACAAATAATTCGATAATTTTAACCGATTAAGATCAATTAGGGGGGAATCAACTCATACCCCACTTCATTATCGATAATCCATTAATGTGGGATCAACTCTTCCACTAATTTACTTCAAGTTTCACTAATTCTTTGAGAATTACAACATATTCAGCTAGATTAGGGGCTAATCAAGTGATATTTCACTTCATTATCGCTAATTCACTAATACGGGGTCGACCACTCAACTAGTTTACTTCACGTTCCACTAATTCTCTGAGGATTCGACCGATTCAGCTCGATTAGGGGCGAATCAAGTGAAATTCCACTTCGTTAGCGCTAATCCTCCAATACGCGATCGACTCTTCCACTAGTATACTTCACGTTGCACTAATTCTTCGAGAATTTGACCGATTCAGCTCAATTAGGGGCAAATTAAGTGGAATTCCACTTTGTTAGCGCTAATCATCCAATACGCGATTGACTCTTCTACTAGTTTACTTCACGTTCCATTAATTCTCCGAGGATTCAACCGATTCAGCTCGATTAGAGGCGAATCAAAGTGGAATTCCACTTCGTTAGCACTAATCTTCTAATACAGGATCAACCGTTCCACTTGTTTACTTCACGTTTCACTAATTCTCCGAGAATTTCAACAGATTCAACTTGATTACGGGGGAATCAAGTGATATTCCACTTCGCTACCGCTAATCCTTGGGGGATATGTGGTGCCGCGTCCCACCGGTTGTCTAGGATTTGGCTATGGTTTGCATCCGACGTACATGTTCGGTGTTCATCCGGTCCAGTATTATTTTTTCTGTATTTTTTAATGAACTGTGTGACAACATATTTAATGAAAATAAATTATTATTATTATTGTTATTATTATTATTATTAATTCTTTAAATTATTATTCTCTGTACACAGATTTTGAATGGAAAATAATTTATACTTGTATATATTTTAGATTTAGAAAATAATACTCCCTCCATCCCATATTTGTTGACGCATTGCTTTTCGGCGCGAGAATTAAGACGAGAGTGTTTAGTGTGTATAGTGTATTGTGTTTAGGGATGTTGTTTATGTATATAGATCATATCAAGATCTTTAATTTGATATAAAATTTATAAAAATCGGAGATCAAACGAGCAAGTTATGATAATTTAAATTTTTAGAATTTAAATTATATTGGGATACATGTTGTGAGATGAGTTGATGATGAGATTTAATTACGGAATGTTAATTGTAATAGTGAATTTACTAATTGTACAATTTAAACTCTAATTATTTCTCAAAAATAAAACGTGCCAAGAAATGTGGGACGACCCAAAAAGAAATACGCATCAACAAATATGGGACGGATTTTTACTAATAATTTATGTTACCTACGTTAAAAAAATATCTAGAAATCCGTGTACTTTAATAATTTGTGCTGCCAACTTCACAAAAAAATAATAAATAAATAAAAAATAAAAAAATTCAATCGGTGGAAACCACCTTCAAAAACCACTAAGAATCCTTCAAATCCGCAAACAATCTACAAACAATTTTTGTTGACAATTCGGGTCCCACTTCGATGCCACATGGACGGCAGATATGGGCCGGTGCCATTAGGACCGGTGTCAACGTCGAATTTCCCGCCATTTAAGAAGTACATATATGTATAAGGCTGCTTTCTGAAGGGGATTTATCTTATGCATGCATTAATTTGCAACAAGATATCAAATTAGATTCAGTGTACGAAATTAAATTGGAGATAGATCCGTTCTACAAAAAAAAAAAAAAAAAAAAAAAAAAAAAAAGATTTTTTTTTTTTTTTTGACTCATACAGTACATACAGTGAATATAAATTAATTGCTTCTTTGTGCAGACTGACAGTTCATTGTACATGGCGATTGAGAGTAATTAATTTTGGGTGCAGTTTTACCTCAAGGTTAAAATTCGATGATAGTTATCTCGATTTTCATATTTATGGATTATGTATAATTGATATAAAATCTAATTAGAACTCATGCATATACTGTATGAAATTAATTTTAGTTATATACTATGTGTTAGATATTTTAATTTGACCTTAATTTTGAAAAAAAAAATGTGATTAACAAAATTCCAACTTTTGTAGTAACACGTTTTCTTTTTAATGAAATAAGTATATATATGTGACAATTATTGTAGTGTGAATGTACAAATATTGATTGCAATATCCGCGGTACACGTAGTTTATTCATGAAAAAGACCCAACTTTTTAAAGTAGAAAAAAAAAACGAATTTTGATAATATTGGAGTAATTCATTCACTGCACGTCTGTGCATGGATTAATCTTGGTTGTAATCTAAAACTATTGTTTTGATTTTTTATTTCCACAATATTTGAGATTGTTTTCTAAGGAAATGAGAATATGTTGGTATTAGCGGCAATATGAAGGGTAGCCATGCTTATAATTTAGGTTGGTGAAGGGGCATAATAAATTAATAATAGCACTTAGACCCAACAATATTTACAAAACACAGGGGCCAAAGTTTTATAGAATTGTTGTGTAGCTTAAGAGCACCCACGCCCATAGCGGGGGCCAGCGCGGCTCGGTGGGAGTGCGACTCCCCAGTCCTAGGTCGTCCTGTGCTAGCAGGCTCAGGGCTAACTGTTTGGGGGACCTTCGAGAGAGCTAAATTCTGATTTTTTCAAAAATATTTTGCATTACATATATATTTTTTTTAAATTCAACTCGTTTAATTACAAGTTTGTGTCCCGTGCGCTGCACGAAAAATATATTTTAAATAATATTGTTAAAAAACTTATATTTAATATTAATTTAGGGGATGTTGGTCCCAGAAAGAGTTAATTGGTGTATGGGGGAATACATCAATGTCCTATAATTTTTTATTTGCAAACTTTGAATGAAACCAACTCGATGTGCAGCTCGAGCTTCAGAGTGCAGCACGTTCTTTACAGATCAGCAGGTGAGCTGCTGATAAAAAGCTCTTTAGAGAATTCTTTTAAGTTAAATCAGTTTTGCAGTTCGATGAGATGAATGCTTGATGTATATGTGTTAGTACAAGTTAAAACATAATTGACTGAAAGTAAAGATAGAGAGAGAGAGAACGACAACCAATTTTATCGTGGTTCAGAGAAACTCCTCCTACGTCCACGTTAGTTTCCGTCGAAACTGAAAATCCCTTAACCTTGGATTCACCTCTCTCTTGTTTTTACTGGCTGAGTACCAGTCCCAAACTCCGACTAACTTGTCGAAATTCGAGCACGAATTACGGGGTCGTGACCCTTACAACTTTCTTCCTAATTAGGTACTAATAGCTAAGCTTCCTCGACCACTTGCAGAGCTCGATCTTCTCGGCAATGGCGGAGTGACAAATCTTCAACTTCTTCAACGAACAGATCTGAGCTTGAAGGGTGGAGATTCTTTTGAGTTCTTAAGCAGCAGTGAACGCTTCAAGAACTCGGTTTGGTTCCAGAATCAGAGATCTCTTGAGTTTCAACACTTGGGAATTCTCTTGGGTTTTCGAGTGTTGAAGTTGCTGTGATAGCTTGAGATTTCTGCAGAGTTTCGGCTCTTGAAATGAAATTCCCGTAAGAATAAATTCTGGAGGGCTGAAGTATTTATAGGCATAGATTTTGAAAACTAGCCGTTAGAATCCTGACCAGTGGCAGAGAGCCATTGGTGCTGACTCACTTCTAGCCGTTGGGATTCGTCCTAGTTGGCAGCCAGCGTGGCACCAAGTTAGACGTATCGAGCTGTTTTAACCGAACAACACGTTCTCTAGAGCAGAAGGCTTTCAGCTCGATTCTTCTTTTAGGTTGAGCAACTGGTCTTCTTCTGGTAGATTGATGAGGAGCATGATGCCATATCGATCTCCTATAGGAGAGAACGCAAACGCGTTCCTATCCTTTACAAGTTTGATTGATCTGTCTATGATCTAAATAAGCTCGAACATCATCAAAACAACTGCAGAGGGTTCCCAACGGGGGGCTATTTAAATATATAAGTCTTTTTTAGCATTTTAAACATATAAATTTGATACTCCGTATTACGGAGTATATTTTTAGCAATTCGATCTGTTTTTTTGTTTTAATTACTATGGCCACTTTTAGTGATCTTTAGATATTAACAAAATGATATATAATTACGTAGAGAGATTATATGTTCATATATGACTTTTTAATTAAGTTTATAAATATGTTGCTTTAAAAAAAATAAAGAGTTTTAAAATATGTTACTCCACGTATTCATTGTTGGAAATTTAGTTTTGACCAAATAAATAATAATTAATATTTAATTTATTACGTAAATTAAATATTAGATTATTATTCTACTCGTGGAGTAGATGAACGTGGTATATTTATATGCTCAAAACCGATTTCCGGTGACTGAGATATAAATGTTCAAAGTTTGGTGGAAGTTTCTTCATTAGTTAATGAAGTGGGAGGAATACCACATCGAATAAATATTGATGTGGTGTGATATTTAAAAGTTTTTAAACATGTGGGCTTAATAACAAGTGGGCCAAGTAAGTGGATAAGTGTGTGGTTGGGCTCTCGCGCGAGCACACACTCGATCCGGCCTCGCCGTCCGTGCCGGACGGCTCGGGCTCGGGCCTCGGCCTAGGGTCTCGGGTTTCGTGGCCTTGGATCTTGGCGATTGGTCCTTTGGGCTGGTCTTTGGGCCTGTTCGTGGGCTTGTACTTGGGCCTTACATACTATATTTTTTGGACCACAAAAACTATAGTGTTTTGGGCTTGTGCAACATGAGCCCAATCCATCTTGTGAGCCCAACGTCCAGCGTTCAACCCACATGGCTGTTCCGTCTTCCGGGGGTGTTCTAGAAGGGCATTTCACACGTTCCTTTATCTCCTCCACTTCCTCCAACGGCCAAGTAATGGCGTAGTGGCCCATTAATGCCGAGTAGTGGCGTAGTGGGCAGTTAATCCTCCCGTGATGAGTCGCCTATATATAGAGAGGCATGGCTGCATTTGAGTGACACACATCAAAACGCATCTTGATGCATACCTCTCCCTTGTTCATTTCCGAGCTCAGTTTTTCGCCTTCATCCAGTTCGCCGGAGCTCCAAGGTTTTGCGGTGCTGCTACCTTCGAGATGAAGCCGTTTTATCTTTAGAGACGATACGCCAAAACCGAGAGCACTACCGGGGCGTATCTCGTCTTGCGGAAAGAGGGCTTTCCTCAACTCGGCTTTCTAGTTTGTAGTTTTGTTTGCTTGTAATCTTTTTTACGTTGTATTCATTTGTATGCCCGGCAAGTTCTTGTACCATTTCTCCAACAATTGCAAGATGAGATATTCTACTTGCCTTCCCGACGTAACTAAAGATGATGAGCGCTGCTGCTTCCACCGACTCCTCCACCGTTGCATCCACCACTCCATCCATCGTGTCCTCGACGATGCCATCCACCATGTCAATGACTGTTCCATCAACCATGTCATCGCCATTGCTAAGCTTCACTACTGCATCGGCAATGAACTCCAACACTGAAGGTTCAACCGGAGGCTCGACGCTGCCTTCAAGCTCGTGGGTTTGGAATAACCCATTCCTATCAAGCGGAGGTTCCGGTTCATCCGGCTCCGTGGGTTCCACATTTGGTGGGACCGTTGGTTCCACTTTTAGTGGAACTGTTGGAGCGCCATTCATGGGCTCAACTGTGGGGGTGGCTTATAGGCCTAACCCAAGTGGCTCTCTTATGGGAGCGAACTCGGCACCAAGGGTGATGCCACCTGCCAAGAAGCCGCCAAAGTTTAGCGGAGCTGACTTCAAAAGGTGGCAACAAAAGATGTTGTTCTACTTAACAACATTGGGAGTGGCAAACTTCCTCACGGAAGATGAGCCGGCTGCGCCAAATGCCAATGAGGCAAACTTCCATGTTCGTGCCTTGTATGACAATTGGCGCAATGGAGACTACTTGTGCAAGAATTTCATCCTAAATGCCTTGGATGATAGCTTGTACAATGCGTACTCTGGTGTCAACACCTCCAAAGGAATTTGGGAGGCGTTGGACAAGAAGTACCGTAGCGATGATGCGGGTACGAAGAAGTTCGTTGTAGCCCGATACTTGGACTACAAGATGGTCGATTCTCGACCGATGATGGAGCAAGTACAAGAGTTTCAACTCATTGTACATGACGTCCATGCTGAGGGGATGGTCCTTCCGGACGCGTTCGTGGTGGCGACCGTGATCGAGAAGCTACCCCCTAATTGGAAGGACTTCAAGAGCTACCTTAAGCACAAGCGAAAGGAGATGACTCTTGAAGACTTGATTGAAATGCTACGCATCGAGTCTGATGTGCACGATCAAGACAAAATGAAGGCACCGTTTGATGCCAAGGTGAACTTGATGGAGAAGGGCGGTCCCTCCAACAAGCGTGATCGCCCAAATGCCAAAGACAAAGGCAAGGCGAAGGTACCATCGAAGAAATTTGATGGTGATTGCTACAATTGTGGCAAGCATGGGCATACTGCGAAGGACTGCAAGAAGCCCAAGAACAAGAAGAAGAAGAAACATGCTGCCAACGTCGCCGAGAAAGACGGCGAGTGGGTGAAAGAAGACTTTACGGGTCGGTCTCCGAGGAGGTCAACCAAGTCGAAAAGCCGGGAGGCTGGTTCATCGATACTAGCGCTACTGCGCACGTGTGTGCCGATAGGAACAAGTTTGTAACCTATCAAGATGTTGAGGGGAGGAAGCTCAACATGGGGAACCAAGCTTCGTCCGTGGTTGTCGGAGTTGGAGATGTGGTGCTAAAGCTTACATCCGGGAATTCTTTTACTTTGAAGAACGTGCTGCATGTTCCCGACATCCGAAAGAACTTGGTCTCGGGCTCTATTCTAGTTAGTAAGGGGTTTAGACTAGTTTTTGAGTCTGACAAGATTATTTTGTTAAAGAGTGGTACTTTCCTTGGAAATGGTTACCTCTCTGATGGTCTCTTTAGGTTGAATGTATTGGCTATACGTCATGTACCAAAATCTATTAAGAGTAATGAAAATGCTTCATCTTATATGCTTGAGTGCTCTGATTTATGGCCTTGTAGATTAGGACATGTTAATCTAAATGCTATAAAACGATTAGTAAATTTAGATTTACTAAAGTTAAATGAAGTTAACACTCAAAACAAATGTGAAGTTTGTGTTGAGGCAAAAATGACAAAACCACCGTTTCATTCGGTTGAGCGGAGCACGAACCCCTTGATTTAATTCACACCGATGTGTGTGATTTAAAGTATGTGTAAACTCGTGGTGGTAAGAAGTACTTTATCACGTTCATCGATGATTGCACGAGATATTATTATCTTTATCTTTTAAGAGGTAAAGATGAGGCTATTGAAGCGTTTAAACACTTCAAGAATGAAGCTGAAAATCAACTTAGTGGTCGAATTAAGAGTGTTCGAAGTGACAGAGGTGGCGAATATGTTGCTCCGTTTGAAGATTTATGCAACGAAAGTGGTATAATTCATCAAACGACGGCCCCATATTCACCCTTATCAAATAGCGTTGCTGAACGTAAAAATTGAACTCTTAAGGAGATGATGAATGCTTTGTTGATTAGTTCAGGGTTGCCCCAAAATATGTGGGGGGAAGCTGTCTTGACAGCCAACTATATACTGAACAAGATTCCACTCAAAGGTAAAGATGTTACACCTTATGAGTTATGGAAAGGTTGGAAACCATCGTACAAATACCTTAAAGTGTGGGGGTGTTTGGCGAAGGTTGAAGTGCCTCTACCTAAACAAGTTACAATTGGCCCTAAAACGGTTGATTGCATCTTTATTGGGTATGCACATAACAACAGCGCCTATCGCTTTATTATCCACAAGTCGGAAGTACCCGACATGACTGTGGGAACAACGATCGAGTCAAGGAATGTGATATTCTTTGAACACATATATCCTTGTAAAGACAAGGGTAATGTAGAACTCAATTCTAGCAATAGAATTGAAGGTGAAGCCACGAGTTCTAAATCCGAGGATGAAGAACCTAAGTCATGCAAACGATAAAGGTCTAATCCGGAAGATAGTGAACCGAGACGTGGTAGTAGAGTTCGGAAACCAAAGCAATTTGGTCCGGATTATGTAGTGTTCATGTTGGATCAAGAACCTACGACGATCAAAGAAGCTTTTCTAGATCAGACAGTCCGCTTTGGAGAGAAGCGGTACAAAGTGAAATTGAGTCCATTAGGCAAAACCACACTTGGGTGTTGGTTGATTTGTCCGATGAGTGTAAACCCTTGGGGTGTAAATGGATCCTTAAAAGGAAATACAAAGCCGATGGATCAATTGACAAGTACAAAGCCCGTTTGGTTGTCAAAGGGTTTAAGCAGAAAGAAGGGTACGATTATTTTGATACCTATGCTCCTGTAACAAGGATTACATCCATTCGGGTGCTTCTCGCAATTGTTGCTTTGCACAATCTCGAGATACATCAAATGGATGTGAAAAATGCTTTTCTCTATGAAAATTTAGAGGAGAAAATCTATATGGAACAACCAGAAGGATTTGTAGAACTTGGTAAAGAGAAGTAGGTTTGCAAACTGGTTAAGTCCCTCTATGGATTGAAATAAGTGTCATTTCAATGGCACTTGAAATTTGATAATGTGATGTTGTCAAATGGGTTTAAGATAAACGAGTGTGATAAATGTGTTTACATTAAGAACACGAATAACGGGTATGTTATTGTGTGTCTTTATGTAGATGACATGTTAATCATGGGTAGTAATATCCGTGTAATTAACGAAACTAAGAACATGTTAAAGAGGAACTTTGACATGAAAGACTTGGGTTTAGCGGATGTTATTCTTGAAATGAAAATTCTAAGGAAATCCGATGGGATTGTCTTGTCACAATCTCACTATGTTGAGAAAGTGCTCAAGAAGTTTAACGCTTTTGAAAGCATGCCCGCCAAAACCCCGATTGAACTTAATGTTCATTTGAGCAAAAACCGAGGAGAGTCAGTTGCTCAAGAAGACTATGCTCGCGTAATAGGGTATTTAATGTATCTTACAAATTGCACTCAACCCGACATAGCATGTGCCGTGAACAAATTGAGTCGTTACACGAGCAATCCAAGCAAAGAGCATTGGAGAGCTCTAGTACGAGTTTTGAGATACTTGAAGTATACTCAAAGTCATGGGCTACATTTTTCAAGATACCCCCCGGTACTTGAAGGGTACTGTGATGCGAATTGGATTTCAGACACGAAAGATTCACTTTCTACAAGTGGGTATGTATTTAATATTGGGGGTGGAGCTGTTACGTGGAGATCCACAAAACAGACGTGTATAGCCCGATCCACCATGGAGTCCGAATTCATAGCTTTAGATATAGCTGGTGAACAAGCCGAATGGCTAAGAAACTTTCTTGAGGACATACCATGTTGGGAGAAACCTTTGCCTCCGGTGATGATTCACTGCGATAGCCAAGCGGCTATTGGTAGGGCAAAAAGTGGTTTGTATAATGGTAAGTCTCGACATATTCATCGACGACATAATACCGTGAGATATTTGATCACAACTGGGATTATCTCAGTGATCCACTAACCAAAGGGTTAAACCGTGATCAAATGAATAAGTTGCTAGAGGGAATGAGAGTATAATCCACAAATTAGAACTATCATAGTGGTAACCTAACCATGATGATTGGAAACCCCAAGAACTTGGTTCAATAGGAAAACTAAGCTATGAAAGTTCATGTGAAAACACTCACATTTGTCTATTCCCTAGAAAGCGTTTGAGTGTTGAAAGCTTGCCTAGTGGTGAGGTTAAGTCTATGACTTTTAATGATTCCTAAATATCTCGAGGAGGTTAAGTATGACAAGATACTCAGTAAAGAATCACCTATGTAAGTGTGAAGTGAGGCCGCTTCGTTAAGTTACACTTATGAATCCAAAGGGGTGTTTAAGGCCGAAATGGACACAAAATGTGAGAACGGATAAGGTTGAGGTGTATAAGAGTTAACATCGTTGTCTCGGTGCACACCATGGAGGGATAGTTCAAAGTATTACGCTACTATGCCACCTGTGTACTCGATGGTGTTGACTATGAAAGGTTCAAAGCCACAAACTACCTATCCTAATACTTTTATACCTCGTGAGGACTGAGCTCTTGCATTTGCATACATTTGCATATGGCTATCTCACTCATGTGGGGGATTGTTGGAAATTTGGTTTTTGACCAAATAAATAATAATTAATATTTAATTTATTACGTAATTTAAATATTAGATTATTGTTCTACTCGTGGAGTAGATGAACGTGGTATATTTATATGCTCAAAACCGATTTCCGGTGAGTGAGATATAAATGTTCAAAGTTTGGTGGAAGTTTCTTCATTAGTTAATGAAGTGGGAGGAATACCACATCGAATAAATATTGATGTGGTGTGATATTTAAAAGTGTTCAAACATGTGGGCTTAATAACAAGTGAGCCAAGTAAGTGGATAAGTGTGTGGTTGGGCTCTCGCGCGAGCACACACTCGATCTGGCCCGCCGTCCGTGCCAAACGGCACGGACGGCTCCGGCTCCGGCTCGGGTAGTGGGCAGTTAATCCTCCCGTGATGAGTCGCCTATATATAAAGAGGCATGACTGCATTTGAGTGACACACATCAAAACGCATCTTGCTGCATACCTCTCCCTTGTTCATTTCTGAGCTCAGTTTTTCACCTTCATCCAGTTCGCCGGAGCTCCAAGGTTTTGCGGTGCTGCTACCTTCGAGACGAAGCCGTTTTATCTTTGGGGATGATACGCTAAAACCGAGAGCACTACCGGGGCGTATCTCGTCTTGCAGAAAGAGGGCTTTCCTCGACTCGGCTTTCTAGTTTGTAGTTTTGTTTGCTTGTAATCTTCTTTACGTTGTATTCATTTGTACGTCCGGCAAGTTCTTGTACTATTTCTCCAACATTCATAACCCGGTTGGAATCCTTTATCCCCATATGAGTATATCAACGGTATCCTAAATTAATTATTTGTAATCATTTATGTAATTTATATTCTAAATTGAAGAAAAATGCATAAAATTTACAATAGCTTATATATTTATAATTTTAGAAACAACGGTATACTATCTCAAATGTTATTCAATTTATATGTCTTTATATTTTCAACCCAACAATAACTTTATCTTTCCACTCTTCATTTATTTGGCCCAATGCATATTAGACTATTAACTTTTTTTGCAGAATTATGATGAAGAAAGTTGAGTGATTTTTTCTTTTTCTTTACCACAATGCATATTGGTTTTGTGCTAACATCTTATCCATGAAGCTCTTGCGTATCTTTTGAAACAGTGATCCTGATTAGCGGAAATCAAGCATCTATTAATAGAGTAAGTGATGCATTTGAATATTAAAACGCTGAAATCGTGTGATGAAAGAAAATGATTGTTCATTAACCCCAGAAACAAACAAAACAAAACAAAATGCACAAAGTAAGCCCATGGAACTAACCGCAGCCAATTTCCTCAAGAAAAAAATAAAAACAAAAACAAAAATAGTCTATTTGCACCAAAAAGGTCTTCCACACAATTAAAACTTCATATCTACGTTTCGTGAATCACTCAAACATGTCTCATGGTCAAGTCCTCTGTGACATAACATTTAATATAAATTTCAGTGAATTGTTTTTATTTTTTTAATTTTAAAAAGAATAAGGTAAGAATGCGTGAAGTATAAAAAAGATTACATGAAGTATAACGACTGTAAAACAAAAATGTTAATAAAAAAGATTATCCGTAAACTTTTTTTTTTTAACTACTTGCATTATTATATGAATTATGTATATGAGGTCAACAAAAAAAATACATAGATTATATGTACGACTTGTAATGAATATGTATAAAAAAGACTAAATAATCAGAAATATTGGGCAACAAAATAAAATCACAAACAAAATGCCATAGAGTCCAGCATAAAGAAGCAGTAGTCCTATTTGCGCCATTAAAAATATATAAATATCTTAAACTTCCAAAACAAAATTGAAAAAGAAAAAAATGATACAACTAAAAAAGCAGTGGCGAAGGTAAGTGATATGGGAAGATGGGATCAAGAAGAGTGGAGGTGGGGTGGCGACGGGAATTGAGGGATAGGGAGGAGGCTGGGGCGGTGGAAATGTACGGGCAGCTGGGTGAGGCGACGCTGACACAAGGGAGGACAGATTGGTGGGAATGGAGAGGGGCATCGGAGAAGGGGTTTCACAGTAAAACGGGCGTACGACGAAATCGTAAGAGGGAGTGACAGCAGGCTACAATCAGCAGGGGGGGATTTTTGCTCTAACAAAATATGGAAAGCAATTGCTCCACCGAAAGCTAAGGCCATGACATGGAGGTTGATGAGGAGTAGATTGCCGACCATAATATTCGCAAGAGAATTCAGCTGTCGGAGGAAGAGGGGAAGTGCAGCTGCTGTAGGGATAAGGAGGAGACTTGTCGACATTTTTTTGTGGAATGCTCGGAGGTGCAGAATATTTGGCATAGGATGGTCCAGTGGTGCGGTATTTCCTGGGCTGAGCCGAGGTCTGTGCGTGATCACTTCACGAGTTTTTCGGAGGCATTGGGAGATGGTAAGACGAAGCGGAAAATGGGAGGCTCGTGGATTTGCGTGGTGTGGGTGTTATGAAAATGGAGGAACTCGGTGAAGTACGGCCAAAATGAATGGAATTTTCAAAGAATCGAAGAAGAAATCAAGTGGCGGTTTTGGAGTTGGTGTATGGTTAGGGCTGAAGCGGATGTTAACAGTAGTTTTGAGTCTTGGAAAAATCTTAAACTTTGTGATCTTTGGTTGAGAGGCAACAATGTATGATTTTGGTACAACTTGTACCTCCTCTTTATTAATAAATAAATTAATTTTCTGATTAAAAAATAAAAAGAAAAAGAGCAGTAGACCTATTTGCGCCGCGCTGCTTCTTCTATTCCTCTTCCTCTTCTCTTTACTCTATGCCTCTTCAACTGCTCCCTCTTATCAGTCGACAGTAAAAAAGAAAAAAAAATTAAATAAAAGCAATAACTACAACAACACATGAAGTGACGGCTGCCACAATTCATTCGCAAGTTTATGATTAATTTTTTCGCGCCGAAGAGAAATATGATTAGTATTTATTAGATGTGTAGAAATAGCTTAATTGTTGAGAATAACTTATGAAATTCATCATTTGTGCAGAAAAAGAAGTACACAAAATTAACATGGAAAAGTATAAATTTGATAACATACTTGTTCTTCGTCTTTCTTGATTTCTTCAGATGTCCGACCAAAATATAAATGAGCAATGACAATATGTTTTCCAAATCTCCACACATGAAACCGAAAATAAAAGATCATTAGTTTGTAATTTAGCAATATGGGATTAGGAAGGAATTAAAATACTCACCAAATTGAAGAAAAATATTAGGAATAAGAGTTGGAGCTCCACCTGCTGTATACTCTTATTTAAATAGATACATTTGGTTTGGGCACAAATATTAATAAAGGAGAAAATATGTGGCTACAATCAATTATAAGGAGAGAGAGTTAATTGAAGCCATATATTTTTTGCCAAAAAGAAAATATAACTAATACATAAGACGGACTAAAATAGCAAACATAGCGATTTAAAGGGGGCGGATAGAATATACACAGAATCATAAATGAATTTAGAATTTAAATTCAAAATAAATCTATCATTTAGAATCAACAAATCTCATCTTCCAATGCCACCAATAAAAGCTTTGGCTGACAAAAGAGCAAAGGAATGCGAAACAACTCTGTTGAGAGAACAATTATGATTCTTGAATAAAAAACAATTAAATTAGAATATTCTGGAAGAAAGTGGGCATTTGGACGGGAAAAAATTTGTGAAAATTGTATGGGATACCCATTTTGACTTAGCTAACAAAAATCGCACCCCATAAGATAAAAAGTACTCCCTCCGTCCTAAAGATAACGTCATTTTTTATTTTTTTTTGATAATGATTTCAAGCTTTTTCGTCCCATTTATTTGAGTAATAGAATTAAGAGAATGTCTAATTTTTTTTTCCAATTATGAATAATATTATACTTATACGGTTTATAATTGGAAAAAGATTACACATTTTCTTAATTTTCGTGCCCAAATTTATGAGACGAAAAAATTTGAAATTATTGTAAAAAGAAAACAAGATGTTATCATTGGGACGGAGGGAGTATAAATCATACCCACTTTTTGCTTTTTGGGGCAAAAATGCCCTTATTCACTCCACTTTTTTTACAAGATTCACACGCCCTTTTTCCTCTCCCAATTCAATTTTCCCCATGACTCTCTCTCTTCTCGCTCTCATTATTCACCCACCGCCGCTCTCCAGATCCTCGTGAAGAAGTTTGGGAAATTGGGCTCCAGGTCTCGGGCGGATTCCACCGCCGGGATTTCGTCGGCAGTTATCCACCCTAGCTCCGAGGCGGCGCAAGACTCAGAAGGTTGTTGGAATCTAACTCTCATAAGTTTTGTCTTTCTTCACTGTTGTTTCTTGGAGTGTATTATGTGCAGATTTGGGCCAAATTACAAGCAGGATCAAGATGGCGTTGGATTGGGCTCGTATGGGATGGGCTTGGCAACGGTTGAAGACCAAGTCGCTGTTGGGCCCTTTGGTGTGCAGGAAGACTGGGCTTCGTTCACTCACAACCCAAGTTCACTTACATCTCAAGGCCTATTTAAGGATTTAACCTAATGCAACGTGGAGAATGCTATAACAGTTGGAAGACTAGGTGAACGGCAGATCATGGGATGACGTGGATGGAGAATTACGTGATAGCAACTGCTCACACCATCAACGACCGGATGTGTGAAGCAAGAACGTGGGAAGAGCATGAAGATTATTGATCTATATACTTCAAGGCTCTACAGATGTTCTTATCGCTTTTGGGGAGAAGAAAAAATAGAGAGTTTAGGGAGAGAGAAACGAAGAGAGTTCTAAGAGAGATCCAAATTGAGTTTGTAGTTGAGTAATACTAGCTTTAGGGTTTGTAATTTTTCATAGGTCTTTTCCTCAACTCTAGTTTGTAATTCTTTGTGAATTATAGTATTTGTTTCGCCTTGAGGCATCTGCAAGATATTATTCATATATTTTGCAGACGTTTTTATTTTGTTTTTTTTCTATTGCTCAAAGAGGCTGTCACAATGCAGACCTCTGCGAACGCTCTGTTTATGCCACCGGTTGATGCCAACAAAGGTTTGTCACATTTAATGTCGTCCTCTTCTCCATGGCACCAGCTATCACGAAAGCGAGGAATCCTCTGCCGCCCTCCGCCGCGAATCCGCCATGCATTGATGCAGCATTGAGACTTCATGGTTGATTTTTCTCTCGAATAATCCAGTTATTATTCGAATTTTCAGTTTTACGGTAATCCTGTCCTTATTTTTTTTAGTGTGTTTGGATTATTCGCATTGTACTTTCGCATAAAGGTTTTATGCTTGTGTGTGTGTTTTCTGGAATTTGAGGAGTACCGATGTTTGTGCTTTGCATATTAGGAAGCATTTTTGATGGATTGATTTTCATTTATCTGTTCTACGATTGGTTTGATCAGCTGCGATGATAAATACGGAAAGCTTGATGGCCATATTTCAGCTTGATGGATTGAGTTTGAAATTGTTGCGATGATTATGTGTTGATGAGAATGTAGAAAAATGTTTTGGTGATTTTCGTTGTACTTACGAGCTTTTTCCAAATGCGAACCTGGAAAATTAGACGAAAATTAGATGAAGTAGGAATCCAACTCTATAATCAATTGAAACTGATTTAATAAAGTGATTTATGTTATCATATTGACTTGATCCGTTTTAGCTGTAGTGCATTTTCTATTTGGTATGAGTTCATTATGAGATAGAATTTTGGAGTAGCCAGATAGAATTTTGGAGTAGCCATAGGTAGTTGTTCTGAGCGAAGCAATTAGGTGATTGTGTATATATTTACTGAAATTTATATCCATAAATTAGACAAAGTTGTAACTAGCAAAAGTTGGACATTTCATTAATGACACTTTATTCTAAACAACAAATTTGACAGCCATCTAAACAATTCAATTTGTTGACAAGGAAGTATTACCTTTTCCATTTGGACGTTGCTAGTGATGTTTTTAGTGTACTTATCTCTTATACTTTCAGCAATGGCTGAACTGAATATTGAGCCATATGATGAAGACAAGGTGAATTAAGATATGTCCAGGTGAAATATCGTCGAAATATGTAATTCATGCTTTCAGTTTCTGCTTAGTCAGTTTATTTTGTCTAAAATATGAAATGGAGTATTTTCTTTTCTTGATCAACGACACTGATATTTTCTTCCTTGTCAACAAATTGCATTGTAAGATCAATTCAGTTGTTTAACCGTCACTTTGTTAACTGCCCACTTCATGTATCTTTGAATAATGTTATCCTTGATACTGTTGATTTCTAGTTTTTGCATGCTCGCCGGAAAAGATACACAAGAAACTGCATGGAAAAAGCTTTGCTCGAAGGAACATTCTGTTAGACATTGAAAAACAGGCCCAAGTGTGGTGGTCCAAGGATGACACTTTTTGAGCTCGAATGAACTTTGAAATTATAATTTTTGTTATTTCTTTTTCTTATCTTTACGGATGGAAGAAGACTCTTTCCGTCATCAACGGTCTATTGTGGTGTATACAGTTTTATGAACTCTTTGAAGTTATGAATCAATCATGTTTGATTATAATTTCACTTAACAATTTTAACACTATTGGTACGAAATCACTGAATCGTTCCAACTGTTCCAAGTATTATTTCAAGTGATGCTGTTATTCATCTAATTGTTCATAACGTCCTTTTTATTACTAAATTTATGTACTTTTGGTACTCTTGAAACTATTTAATCTAATTGTTCCAAAAGTTGCAACTATGTGAAGTGTGATTCCTTGACACCATCGGGACGAAAATACTAAATTATTCCAAGTATTCCAAATGCACAAATCACTCGATTGTACCAAGTGTTCCAACTGCTCCAAGTATTCTAACCGTTCCGACTCGCCTGGCTTATGTTTTCTGTTAGGGCTATTGGTATTAAAAATTAGCTGAGAAGTCATCTCTCACTTTCCAGTTTCAACCCACCCCTCAAATTCAGATACTCCCTCTCTCTCTCTCTCCACCCAACACCACTGACGGCGGCGGTCACCGGAATAATTGAACAGGCCGAGAGGGAAAATAGCGGGAGGACAGCAATGTGGGCCGCATCAAGTGCCCCGCTGTCGGCTGCAGTGGACTGCGCAGCCGCGGTGGGCCCGACGATCTATTCGTGCGATGGTGCACTGGTGCGACGAGGAGCTGGTCTTCTCCAGGCAACTGCACGTTTACAGCGGAGCTCACCACAGAAGCAAGTGCTTGTGCTCGGCCCCAGCAGCCGAGAAAGGTCTGGCGGAGAAGAATCCCTGCCGCCGAGGAGACTTCAACAAGGTCATGGGAGTATGGGACGAGGGAGGGGTGGGTGTCGGTTAGGTGTAGGAGGCACTGTAGCTTGCGCATAATCAGTGGTTGAAGTAATTGTGGCATTTTTAAGCGAACGATTAGCATAATCATAGCATTCGCGCAATGAATTGCATTCTGCGACTTCATCTTCTCCGAGATGGAGGTGGAAGAGGAGGAACGGGCGATGGAAGAGGTCGGCCGTGGAGCTACATGGGCATGATGGTGTTAATACTGCTAAGGGTAAAGAAGATGCTCTTTGCTGATTCTGGTGTAGCCGTTTACAATGAGAAGTGAATTTCTGTTCTAGTGTAGCTGATAAGGGATGAGAGTTGGAGAAGAAGAAAAGGAGAAGATGATGTGCTGACATGGAAAAAAGATTTTTTTTTTTATATATAAATAAAATCAAAACGAGTCGTTTCACTTGTAACTAGTCTTGTACCCGAGCGATGCATCGGGAGCACTTTATATTACATACGTAATTTTTTTATACAGTAAAAAATTAGTGTTAACTTAGTTTATAAATTTCAAAGAAAAATCAATATACTTAAAAATTTATAAATTGAAAATTGGATCTTCCTTGTATGTTTGTATGTACATATAAAACATTTCAATCTAAATTTTAGTGGCTTTACAATTCATTTTCATAATTTCTTTCAAAAAATTATGTCCATTAAACATACAATCCAATATTATAATTTTCAAAATACAAAAATTTAAGAAGGATATTTATTTCAAAGTGATACATTAAAAATGATAAACTATTTAATTAATTTATATTAAATGAAATATTTAATGAGGTTCACATATTAAGATTTTTGGAGGAAAAATTTATAAAGACTATTTTACTTTCTTATATTTATATAGATGTTGCCACCAGAGTCAAGTTAACATAGATAAATGCCACATCAGATTTAATTTTACCGGAATTGAAATTCGGGGGAAAATTGCACCGATTTAAAAAGTTCAAGTATTTTTTTGTGACATGAAAAAGTTCAGGGGAAAACCAAAAACCATAAAAAGTTTATGTAGTTTAATACCAATAACCCTTTCTCTTATTAAATACCACTTCGGTCCTACGGAAGTTGACTCATTTGAATATAATATACCTCACATATGAATGAAAAATGAGATAACTTCCTAGGACCGAAGTGGTATATAATAGATTTATTTATTTTGTTTTTTACTCAACGAGAAAGCCGTCTCATTGTTGAGCGTATGTTTTTAATAAATTTTGTTAGGAATTACATCACCCACCACCGAATCACAATAATATGATATTGCTCGCTTTAGGCAAAATTTGCATGATTTTATTTTTGGACACCTTCTCAAAATTTCTCGTACTAACAGGAATGGTAACACCCTTCCATATAAGGTATAACTTTCTTATCTTTCTAATGCAAAACTGTTTATTTGTCCTCAACAAATTCGAAGTCATTTGGAAAAATACAAATAAGATTTGGATTGGAGACCTTTATGATAAAAATGATCTTATTTCCTATAGCATGTCACCTCCAAGACTTGAAATTTATATATTTATATTGATTTTTTTTTTTTAACTAAAAATTTTCAGTCCTAACCTTATGTTGTCTTAATTACAGGTCTATTGTATTTTATATTATTTTTTGCTTCAAAACTTATCAGTTATGGCGCTTATTCCAAAGGGTTGTGACTTATGATTTCCTCCCATACTTTGAGTCAAATATGAAGAGATATGTGGAATCAATGTAGTTTATATACCAAATGGGAAAATAATTCAAATAGATTAAATTAATTGTTTGACATTATATAGAATTTAGGAGTAGGCTAAGTTTGTTTCGAAGTTGATGAAATTGCGAGCTGTATGCAAAAATGTGAGGTTATCGAATGCTTATTACTCACACATAATGTACTATCACTAGTATTTATTAAAGTGAAGTTGAATTTTTTTCATGTACTATTCATTTTTTTTGAAATTGGACAAAGTTTCATTCAACTTGGCTTATATTGAATTAATTCCACATTCCCAAACGTAGAAATTGATGAACCCTTTGACCCCCTAACTTAGGGTATGATTGGATGGGAAGATTACAGTCTTATTATATCAACAAAGGGCCTTTTCAAAATTAATTTAATCTCTACTTCTACAATTGCATTTCAAAATTGGTTAATTTCCTTTTGTGTCCTTAAAATTAATAAAGGCATGCCAGGATTAACTGCATACATATTAATATTCAAGTTTTTAAATTTTAATGCATAACTTTTCCAACTAATATGGAAAGTTACATGCTTACAATAACAAAAATATGACTAGTATAATAGTAGAAATAATGTGTGAAAATGGCCTTGGAGATTATAATTTCAAATTTTACCACATAATAAAACACAAATTTTTGCCCACTTTTTGTGTGATGTTCCAAAAAAACCCCTCTTCTTTCTCATCTCTCCTTTCTTCTTTTCCTCTCACTTGCCGTCACATATTCCTCATTCAATCTCTCTCTCTCTCTCTCTCTCTAAAAGTTGCAACCCTTCCCCCTCTCTCTCTAAAACCCTATGTAAAATGGCTCGCCGGATTCAGGCTGCCGCCGCGTTCTCCTCCCGCTGGAATCACGCTGCGTGCAGGAGTTGAGGATGTAGGGGGCGAGCTTCAATCTGGGCACTAGGGATTTGTTTAAAAACTATACGCCCCAATCGTTCTTCCCCTCTCTTTACTCTCTCTCTCTCCTTTGTGTTGCGTCATCTTCTTCGCCATCCTTCCTTCGACGGGCTATGGAGAGCGATTTTGGTAGAGAGGCGTTGGGCTAGGGTTTTGACGTAGACGACGGCATGCTCGACGGAGAGAGAAGGTCGGCGACATTATTTGCCGGAGATTAAACGAAAGAAAGAGGCGACCCCCCGGTGCTTCTCGCCGGAAAATTGAGGGAGTGAGGGAACTAGAGAGCGAGAGAGAATTGAGGCTGAATTCTTGAGGTTAGGTTTTTGATTCAAGGGGTAAATCGGGCTGAATTGCTTCTTGTGTTACTTTTATATTTTCCTTCTTGTGTTTCTATTCAGGGATTTTTGCTTCTTTGTATACTTCGAAATTTTAGTTGTATATTTGATTAATTTTGGTTCCACTTTTTTCTTTTGTTAGGGATTTTGGATTTATGGAATCTGATAATTTTATGGAGAAGGAAACAGGTAGAGGAGAACTTGGGGGATATATGAGTTTTTTCATTTTTCATTTTTTGTTTTGATCGTCTGTTCGAATTTATAAGAATTTGGCAAAATCTTATGTCAGTTTGCAGAATCTTATGTAAGAATTGGTGTATTTAGATTGACTGCTTCTTTTTTTATAAGAATTCGAAGATTCTTACAATAATTTTGGTAATGTGAGCACTGTGCTAATTATATTAGGGCTAATATGTTTCATTAATAGATTGACTGCTTCTTTTTTGTAAGAATTCGAAGATTCTTACTATAATTTTGATGATGTGAACTCCGTTCATTTGTTTTAAAGTTTGTTGGTTGTAATTGTAATTGGTAAAATTCTTATCAGACGATTTAGAAATGTAAGAATTTGACAAATTCTTACTAAGTCAATTTGTCAAATTCTTACCAAATGAATTGGTGGAACATAGAAAATTGTCAAGTTCTTACGAAAATAGTTCAAGAAGGTAAGAAATTGGCAAATTCTTACCAAATTGGAATAGTAGCACGTTGTGTGATCTGTGGGTGAGGGACTAACCCTTGTACTCTGGTACAGCTTGTACCCCTTTTCTTCTTCTGTTTAATAAAATTTTTCCTGATAAAAAAAAACAGAATTTGGTATTTTTTTATTTTTTGTAAGTCTGTAGTTTTTGTTTGTTCATGTTCGTTGTTTAAATTTTTTGGTTTGTAATTGGGATGATTTGTCATTAGATATGTGTGATAGTTCTTGTTGTTGTTGTCTTAAGACTTAGTTAAACTCTATTGTTGGCGTAGAAATTTAATAAGATATTGAAATATTTTGTAAGAAATTTCAATTTCTTACTAAGTTAATCAATTTCTTGCCTCGAGATAATTTCCAAGTTGATCGATCCAGCTTGTAAATGAGGAGATCGTTTTATCGAGCTCTCCTATAGGTGATCGATCTAGCATCCAGCTCCTGCCTCACCAGCTGCAGAAGGCCAGCTGCCCTACTGTATATCTTATCCAGCTAGTTGTCGTTCTGCCTCAAGTATCAGCTGGTCTCTCTTCGACCAGCTGGTCTCTCAGTCCACTGGTGCCACATCGGTTGCCAACCTGGACCAATCTCAAGGCATGAAGATGACTCAGCACCAACGGCTCCCTGCCACTGGTCAGAGTTCCAACAGCTAGAATTCAAATTCTATGCCTATATATATCTTCATCTTCAAAGGTGTTTCGTACGAGAATTTTAATTAACAAGCCGAAACTCTGCAGAAATCTCAAGCATTCAAGCAAACTCAACACTCGAAATATCTAGAGAATTCCTAAGTGTTGAGACCTCTCGAGATTTCACCTTTGTTACTCAATCTGACTTCTTGAGTGTTCACTACTGCTCAAGAGCTTGTCAGAAGCTACTCCTTCAAGTCAAGAAGCTGATTCGTGAAGAAGGAAGTAATTCTGCTGCTTCACCATTTACAGAGAAGATCAAGCTCTGAAAATCAAGAAGCTCGCTGGTCTATTGTTTTAGTCTAGCTGTTGTAAAGTTGTAAGGGTCACGACCCAAGAATCGTGTTTAGATCTTGACAAGTGAGTCAAGCTCTAAGACTGGTCCTCAGCCAGTAAAAATAAGAGAGAAGTAGGATCCAAAGGTTAAAGAGATTCTCAAGTTCGACGAAACTTGACGTGGATGTAGGAGGGTTTCTCCGAACCACGATAAAATCGACTGTCTCGCTCTCTCTCTTTATTTATCTTTCCAGTTGATTTAATCCTACTGTTACTAACCATCTTGCATCATATATTCATCCTATTGACTACATAAAGGATTTTCATTTAAAAGAGCACTCCAACAAAACCACCAACTTTCGCATCCAGCTCGCTCCACTTCCTCATCAGTAGCAAGTCTACTGAAATTGAAGGAGATCGATCTGAAACTCTGAGCTCGCTCCTTTTCATAGAGCCTCTATTAGTTCAAAGCTATATTTACAAAAACTGTTGGAGATTGATGTATCCCCCCCATACACCAATTATACTCTTTCCGGGACCAACAACTGGTATCAGAGCGGTGGTTATTTGACCATCGTATCTGAATACTAAAAGTTTTACTTTCTTTAAATTTTTTGTCATTAGAACTTGATCCTAGAATATTTTTTTTTTGGAAAAATCCTTTATTTCCATCCTACTCATTTCTCTGCATCATGGAAGCATCTCCTTCTTGTGCATGCGACGAATTTTCAGTTCAGGGATATGAAGACTGGAGCTTTAGCATCAACATGTGCCTTAAAGCCTATCATTATCAAATGTGGGAAGTTGTTGAAAAAGGCCCATTCATCATCTATGAGCAGTTGCTGGAAGACCTCGCTCTCCTTTCAAGAAAGAATGAACATTTGAAATCTCAAAATAACTATCACATGCATCCAGCTGGAAATTCCTACAAGGATGGTGAAGAATGTGACATTCTTCGTGGCAAGAGCGATCGCAAGCTGAAGAAACAACGCGATGCACTCCTTGCTGAAGAAGAGTCCAAGAAGGAAGCACACTTCTCAGACACTTCATCTGATGAAGGAATCTACGCTAATGAGGAGTTGAATGATGAAGAAGAAGACAATCTGACCATCATAGGAAGATGCTACCCTCGCTGATGAAATAGACGTAGATGATGATGATGATGAAGAATATTACATGGGTTTAAGAAACTCTAATCCGGACTACAAGTTAGTTTCTCCACCTACCTCTCTATTTTCTTCTGACATTTATAGTGCATGCGAGAAACCGACCGAGACGGTATCGTGGGAGGAATTCAGCCAGCAAATGGATGACTACAAGAAGCTCTCAGCAATGTTCAAAGAGCTGGTCGTAGTAGGGAAGAGGTTGGAGGAAGAGTTAGAAAAGTACAAGCTCGCACTGAATGATCAGTTTACTCCTTATGATGCTGATAAGGAGAATGAAATTAGAATTTTCAAAATGCAAGCTGAAGAGTCTACCTTGAGAGAAGATCATTTGAAAGAAATGTTGGAGGACAGAGACAAAAGAAATTCATTCACTTTCTACTAAGCTGATGGATCTGACAGCTCGACATGGAATCCTGGTTGAGAAAGAATCAAATCTTCAACAGAAACTCAACAGGATGATTAAAGGAAAAGACAAGCTGGATGAGATCCACTCTGTACAGAGAAGTCCAGTAATCAAGACTGGAATTGGATTTAATGGTCAGAAGAAGACTCAAAAGAAGAATGATTATCGTATTACCTTTTTCAAAGCAAAGGAAAAGTCAAAGGATGATAAGCCAACTCATCGATCACTACCTGACAAAACTGTACGACTCAAGAATCCAGCTCGTCAACCCCAAGCCATTCTGATCAAAGAGCACAAGGCATCATGATCTAGCAGTCAGTCTGCTGAAGTTCCTCAAAAGAAGAATGATTGTCCATCTACTACATCAGGATGATCTAGAACTAAGGAGAAGCAGCCCGCCTCTAAACCAAAAAGGAAGCAGCCTGCTTATTATCAATATGAGAAATGGCCACAACAACAGCAAGTTGAGTATCAAGGGCCTTGGACTCACTATCATCAGTACTATCAGCCCGACTACTCAACGTACCAATATCAGCAGCCATGGTACCCCAATCAGTGGTATCAATCTGGGTACCACGAGCAGCCCCATCATTTCAAATATCATGCGGCCTATCCTGAATACTATGAGGAACCCTACTGGCAGGCTGAAGGATACCAGCCCGTTCCGCGTCGCTCCAAGAAGAAGAAGTCCCACAAAAAGAAGATATCTTCTCATCCCAAGGAACCCGTAACTACTAACAAGGCACCTATTTATAAGTGGATTGCTAAGTCTGTTTAATTGCAGGTTAGGAAGAAAGGAGTCAGCTCGCTGCTAGCAAGATCGTCTGGTTCATTAAAAGAGCATCTGCTCCAAATGCATGAACTGCAACAAAAGCTTCCAGCCGGACTGATCGAGGAAAAAGGAAAAATCATTAATCAATGTATAATCTCACATCGAGGGGGAACTGGAGCATCGTCATCGAGCTGCACCAGGAACGCGAATGCAGTACAACACAAATCCATTCAGCTCGCTGCGAAAAGGATGTTCCAAAAATCAACCAGCTCCCTTTTATCCAGATCATTGTTGGGAACCCAGATTTTGGAATAATTAAGAGAAGGGAAATTGGAGAAAGTTGGCACCTCTATTCATATCCAAGCAGATCGACTTCCTAGCTCGATCACTGTTGTGCCACTAACTCCTATCCCGCTCATTATCAACTAAAATGGAGAAGCTTGCTGCTGATTATCAAGCCCGC
Organism: Mentha longifolia; assembly: GCA_001642375.2. NCBI lineage: Eukaryota > Viridiplantae > Streptophyta > Magnoliopsida > Lamiales > Lamiaceae > Mentha > Mentha longifolia. The sequence goes on from CM038111.1 coordinate 32,837,458, forward strand.
CATTAGCAACAACTCGTAACTATTGACCAGATGGCCACCAGTATCCAGCATGCTCAAAACCAGTGATAATTAATCAAGGGGTGGTGTAGCAACTGGTTGCTTTCCCCAGCTCGCTGCGGATTTCAGTCGGCTGCTCTCTTTAAGCCAGCTCGCTCTTCAACAGCACGTCTGTTATTTCAAGAACCTGCTGATCAATTAAGGGGGAACCTGGGAACTTGTATCAATCTCAATCTAAGTGTTTAGCCTCTTTTCTCTTACCCTTACTGCATTTATTATTTGTTAAATCTAACTACTTTATTCTAGGGCATGAGGAAAGTTACTGTAGATGAAGGGATTACCTGACTGAAAGTTTCATCCTTCAAAATTCCCTTTGCATGTGCCTTACACTACAACAAATAAATCCTAATAGGACACTCAAAAGCGTCCTATTACAGCATATAATAGGACGTTCCAGTGTATAGGACGCTCCTGTTAAGCGTCCTATTTGCAGGCGTCACAATATGTCAAATGCGACACATGCAAGCGTCCTATTACACAATATGAAAAATAGGACACTTACAAGTGTCCTATATGTAATAGGACAGTTGCAAGTGTCCTATTAGATGTGACCATCTAACTTAATCTAATAGAATTCAGAAGCATTCCACCATTAATTTTAAAATGGAACTAAACAAAAATATAATAATAATTATTTTTCTTTGAAACAAACCAGAACACATTGATCCCCATTCATTATAATCTAGTAACTCCAAAAATTGAAACTCCCACAATATATCATTGAAACTCCCACAAATATATCATCAAGATTGAAGTTCATCAAAAAGCTACAAAAAAAAAGATCTTAATATCAGAATACTACCAAAAAACATGCAATTACATGGTAAAAAAATCTTCTAACAGCTTGCAACTTTATTCCATGTGTGGAATTGCCACATAAGCTAATCAATCTCCAATCACTCTTGATCATCATCACTTATCACCTGCAAAAAGGGGGGACTTCAATAAGCACAAAACATTAAAAATACCAATGCAACAGAGATCAAACAAATAAATCTCATACTTAAGATTAGAAGGAATTTAAATAAGCACAAAAGATAGCTATGCAATCACATTATAGGGCACTGAAATATGCACAAAACTTCTAGTTATGAATCCAAGATATATAAGGTTTTGAGGAACTGCAACAATAACAACTCTACAGCCCAAACACCCCACATGTCATTCAATATTCTTCATCCGATATCTCTTCCCCCACAGCCCAAACATCTCAAACCGAATCCAAAAATCAAGAAGAAACAACTCTACAAAGTTCAATAAAAAGAAGAGATTCTCATACTGGATAGAATCATAAATTTCATCAAGAAATCAACCACAAACGCATAAAACGAATTACCCATCTTGTTGGGAATTTAAATATCTTGTTGAGATGATTACCAAGTTAAGAGGCCAAGCTATGCATGTTCCGATTGCATCTCCAAATGTGGATAAGTTTGAATATGGTCTAATGAGGTCCTCGTCCCACTCGATCGGAACTGAAATTTGGACTTCACACCAATTCAATCCAAGTCTTTTTCCTCCAACATTCTGATCCGGGTCGATACTCCTAATAGACCCTTTGGCCACAATCTTTTGGGATTCAAATAGACTCCTCAATAACACCAAATCTCCATTCTAGAATTTTAATTTAAAAACCTTTCAATAATTAATGTGGCTCAAATAAACAAAACATATGATCATATATGAGCAAAAGCACTCTCACATACCTTGAATGTAAGTCCCAAATTCGTTGAGTTTGAAGAATGACAAGGCGATACAGGTATTCGTGTTGTAGAACCACCACTTGCATGTTGTTGCATCTTTTCAGTTAGACATGCAATCATATTTGTAGCTTCATTCACTTTTTCTTCCATTCTTGCTAGCGCTTCTTGATTCTCCAAAACCATTCGGAAGCATGCACTACGGCTAGGAACACCTCCTGAGATATCTGAAGGGTTAACACCTAACTCAACCATTCGTACTCTACCTCGTGGATCTTTGCCCATAACCTTAGAGAATATGTCACTTGGTCCAATTGAATCTTGGGAGCCACTTGGTAATTTTGATTGAACCTCTTTCATATCTCCCTGTCAAGTAACCTTATTAATATATAACTTTAAACTTTCTATAAACAACTATTTGTGTTATATAATATATTACGTAATCTTACAAGTGCAGTTCTAACTTCATCACACGATGTGTTGCCATTTGAATCGGTGAAACAAGCCTCAAACATCTCTACATGAGATGGTGATCGACCCAGTTGTTTTTTCTTAAAAAAGGAAGGGGGTTAACGAATTAGTAGGTATTTGTTGGTAATTATTATAGAAAAAAAATTATTAGAATTTTTACCAATTCTTCCTCAACTTCAGCAAAGCTTAACTTCCCAGTCGTTTGTTGCATAACTGAACGCTGCCTATTATCTTTGTTCTTATTACTTGTTTCCTAAATGCATAAATGTCAATAAAGTGATATGTGAATAAATTAATGCATCAATTTTAAAATACCTTTACTTCTTTTTTAGCCCAATATGATAAAAGATTCTTCCACTGATCTTCATGCACCCGAATAGGTCTATTATGAGCTTGATTCTTAATTTGCAGAGTAGGAACAAAAGATCCTTTTTTGACTCTTGACTTCCAATGTCTCCTTTTCTTCCCTATAGACATTAAAATCCAATGCTCTGCAGTTTTGGGAACTTCAAATCTCTCCTATAAAAGAAAATAAGCAATAAAATATCTACTATAATTAAGTAAAAATACAACACTACAGCAAACTTCAGTACCTTCACCATACGTAGCAATTCATCCTTTCTTATTTCTAACACTTTTCGCCAGTCCTCAATATCAAGGGGTGTGAACCTGCAATTTCTTGCCAATGTACCCAAAAATCCAGTGAACAACTTTTTATTGGGCCCGATAGGCTGACCTCTTTTGTTGAAACTAACAAGTATGCACCCTTCGCTTGGGTTTCTTGCCCAAATATTAGATAAGTAAGTAGGCCCACGATTTCTCTTTGATGAACCTGCCACCAGATGGTAGCTTAGTGTAATGTGGCCATCATGAGCACCAATTCTACATGAACTTCAGACACATCGCAAGCAATATTATGTGACAGAATGAGATAGTGCAGAGAATAAAAAACGTGAGAGAATTAACAATCTAGGCATAAGCATCCTGATCTGGTGCAAAGAGAGCATTGGAGCATATATACTTGGTGTTTTTACCTTGTCCTTCATGAGCCTGCTCACTGATTTCTGAATTCAATTGTTGCAAAGTCTCTTGTTGTTCATGCTCCTGTGATTGATTTATATTATGCTGCTCATGTTCTTGTATCTGTTCCTCCTCTAGTAATCTATGATTTAACTTCCTTTTAAGAATTGATCTTGGCCTCCTAAAAGTAATACCTACAAAAGATATCATTTTAAACAAGGTATGATCACAAAACCATTTATTAATTTAAAGTATTTAAATCATAACCTTTCCCCTTAGGTGTTGCTTGACCAATTTCTGGTTCTAATTGTTGAAGGCTTTCTTGTTGTATATTATCTGCTGCAGCTACTCTTTTTGTCTTAGGAGTCATCACTACAAAATATTTACATGAATATAGTTTCGTGTATAAGATAAAAGGCTAGAAGAAACTAAGAAATTATTTGCACCCTGATACCTGGTTGTTCTTGAGTAGTTTGTTGATTGATTTGATGCTCATGAATCTCCTCATGTTGTAATCCATGATCTGATTTTTTTGCCTATAGTTGACCTTCTAGCCCTTGGAGCCATAACTGTAAAAAAGATTGTCAAATCATTCAAATAATTAACAAGTGATAAAGGTCTTTATAAACCTTAGTAGCCACATATAATAATAACAGTAAAAGATGAGATAAACATAATAAATCATACAATACAAAGTACTGGAAGGTAGATGCAGAACAATAAAACATGATATCAAACAAAATTTATCTAGTTTAGGTAGAATAGAAAAGTATCCAAACACCAAGTCTAATGACTAATGCTACAAAGTTCTTATTCTACACGTAGAATAAATTTCAATCACGTCTCAACAATAAATCCTAGAGTCCCTTCACGAGCCCAAGTCAAATCTTCATGCACTTGATTTGCATATCTGACATTGCAAACTTCACTCTGCAATTGAACATAAAAAATGTCAATTGGATCCATATCATAGACATCTCTAGCCTTTGATAGTATAGCAACATGCCATCCTTTATCATCTTCATCTGCCACATAAAAAGATTGCTTTGCTTGAGATGCCAAAATAAATGGCTCATTGTGAGGCTTCACACCGGTGAAGTTAACCATTGTGAAACCATCTTCATCTTGTTTTATCCTCTTTCCTTGAGAAACCCAATCGCAATCAAACATAACAACTTTCCTATTAGAAGTGTAATCTAATTCGAGAATATTCTTCAGTACACCATAATATGCAACCTCTCCTAGAACAGGGTTTTGGTCTTTAGAACTTGAAAAACTTGATGTAGTTGCATTAACAACCACTCCACTATTTTGTGTTTTCCTCTTTGATTCCACTTCTTTTGTGTGAAATCTAAAACCATTCACCAAAATCCTTTTGCAATAGATCCCATTAGATATTGGGCCGTTTGCTAGCAATTTCAAATCACATGAAATAGAATCCCCATCATCTAAGGAGCAAACCTGTTAAAAAAAGATATTGGATCAGTGTTCTGTACATATATTAAAAGGTTTGCCAATTTTTCATTACTTACTCTTTTAAATGTGTAGCGTGAAGATAAAGCTCTCATGCAGTTGCAAAACTAAATAGAGAAGTTTCAAATTTTGTACCTCTCTATAGGAAACATCCAGCGGTAGTGTACAGGACCGGCTAGTCTTGCTTCATTAGCCAAATGTACACTAAGGTGTACCATAATATCAAAGAAAGATGGTGGATACAATTGCTCTAATTGACATAATATCAAACCAATATCTTTCTCCAAGGAAACTAAATCCTTAGGTTTCAAAACTTTAGAGCACACTCCTCTATAATATCTGCTCAAGTTAATTAAAGCAACACGCACTGACTTTGGAAGTAATTTCCTTATGGATAATGGTAAAAGTTGTTGCATCAAAATATGATAATCATGACTTTTAAGACCAGAAAGTTTGGGAGGCTTTAATTGCACACATCTTGAAATATTAGATGCATAACCATCGGGAACTTTAATTGTTTCCAGAGTCTTCAGAAATTTCTCCTTCTCTTTCTTGTTCATTACGAAGCAAGCATGAGGCAGATACAATTTTTTTGTAGTATCTTCAAATTCAACAGGATGAAGCTCTTGCCTAATGCCCATTTCTTTGAGATCAAGTCGGGACTTCAGTTGATCTTTACTTTTTCCATCTATATTTAAAAGTATCCCAATAATACTTTCACAGACATTCTTTGTAATATGCATGACATCAAGGTTATGAGGCAACAAATTATCTTTCCAATAGGGAAGGTCAAAGAAAATACTCTTCTTTTTCCAATTATAAGGTAAAATTGAATTATTTGATACTAGTTTACCAAACTTCATTTCAAAACCTTCTAAGTCAGCCAGAATAGCAGATCCATTCAACCTAGAAGGTGCATTTCTTGTCTCCTTTTTCCGATCAAATGACTTTGAATTATTTCGAAAAGGGTGTTCCTTTTTTGTATATCGACGATGACCTATATAACAATGTTTTCCACAGTTTTTTAGCCACAATGACTCAGTATTTTTTATTGCAAACAGGACAAGCAAGCTTTCCTTTAGTACTCCAACCTGACAAGTTCGCATAACCCGGAAAATCACTAATAGTCCACAACAATGATGCTCGCATTTTGAAATTCTGTTTGCAAGATGCATCATAAGTATTAATACCTACATCCCATAGACATTTTAATTCTTGAACCAAGGGTTGAAGGTACACATCAATATTATTCCCCGAGGCAAGTGGGCCAGGTATAAGCAATGACATCATAAAATAAGGTTGCTTCATGCACATCCAAGGAGGCATATTGTAAGATATCAAAATCACAGGCCAAGTACTATGTGCAACATTCATATTCTTGAAAGGATTAAATCCATCAGATGCCAAACCTAGTCTAACATTTCTAGGATCCTTAGCGAATTCTAGATACTTAAAATCAAAATATTGCCATGCCGGAGAGTCAGCTGGATGCCTCATATCACCATCTTTGGTACGACTCTCGGCATGCCATGTCATAGAAGATGAAGTTTTTGAAGACATAAACAAACGTTGTAATCTTCCTATGAGAGGAAAGTGCCACAATACCTTATGTGGAACCTTTCTCTTTTCCCCAGTAGAATCACCATCAGAAACAATCCATCTAGTGCAGCCACATGTTTCACAATGTAATCTGTTTTCATCTTTCCCCCAATAAAGTGTGCAATCATTTGGACAAGCATCATATTTCTTATAACCAAGGCCTAATTCTTCAATGACTTTTCTTGCTTCATAATTAGATTTAGGTAGTTTCACACCTTCTGGGAATGCCTCATTTAATAGCTCCAGTAACATGGTAAATATCTTATTAGAAATCTTCCCTAAACACTTTATATGATACAACCGTACCAGAAATGATAATTTTGAAAAATTCTTAGACCCCAGCCACAATTCTTGTTGGAGTCATCAACTAATTTGTAAAAAGACTTAGCTTCAGAATTTGGTTCCTCTATTTCATCATTCTCACTCTTATCTATTTCATTATCATCATACAGTACTCCATATGCATCGTGAAGCATTTCTTCCATGTTGTCCCCATTAATTGGCTCATTATAAGATGAAGAGGGAATTTCAAAATTAGAGATTTCACCATGAGCTATCCATTGAGTATAGCCACTGATAAATCCCACACATTTCAAATGAACCTCTACTTCTTCCCTTGGTAAGCATATCCCATTTTTACATGTTTTGCAGGGACACAATATCATTCCATTGACACCCGTATTTTCTTTAGAGAAAGCAAAATCAAGAAACATTTTCAACCCGTCCAAATAGGTTTTGCTATTCCTAGGCAACTTCATCCAAGTCTTATCCATGAATTATTGATGTCATGTAAGCAAGCAAATAGCAAAAATCAAATAATACTCTACATTATAATCAAATAATTTAATGCAGACATTTCCCTTTGGCCAACTAAAAAAAGTAAAGAAAATAAGGCAATTTCTCATCAACTATAAATTCACCCTTCTCATCTCATGCATGCAAACGCTTTTTTTGGCTTGTCTTTTTTTAGCATGTGATATTACTATGTAATAATTGGGAAAAATTAAATTAAATTGATCTCATGATTAATGCGTCTAGGGTTTATCATTTTTTTTTTCGAAAACAAAATGATACTAGCAAGCTAATTACGTAGGTTAATGAGCTATGAAATGGTAGAGTGTGCAAAGTATTATTATTTTTTCCTATGTTTTGGTAGGTGAAAAGAAGAGCTCCTAATTTGCAGAAAAAAAATGCAGCCATTTTGTATAAACTTTGATGAAACAACCATCTTTTTGCACACAGAAACTCCCCTAAAATCAAGCATTTCTATCAGCAGCAACTTAGAAAAATTATTTCAAAAAATGAAAAAGAAAATTGCAAACAAAGAAAAGAAACTCACAGTTTTTACACCACACTCTTTGGCAGCCCCTGATATAAGAGATAAACTAGTAATAATCCCTATTCATCATTCTCTTGTGTGTGTATGAGAGAGAGAGAGAGAGAGTTTCTAAGAGAAATCAGGAAAATGATATGATAAAGCTTATACTAATGGTTTAACTTTGAAATGATAAAGGTGACTTGACAAATAATTTACCAAGAGTTGAAACTGAAAGGTTATACTAATGGTTTAACTTTGAAATTTAACAGCACCCACTATTTACAAAGTTTAATCACATTACAGAATTCACATAAGGCATATCAATATTCTCACAAATCCCAGTCTAAGATTTCAAAATCATCCAAATAAAGATAAAGATATAGTAGTTATATAAACACGATAGACAAAGTTATGGTAAACCCTATCAAGTACTTCGAATTAACGGGAAACGAAGCTACTAGTGAGCAATAAGCCAACGAAATCATCTAAAAGCTTCCAACAACTGCTCCGATAACCATATCAAACCAAATAAAATGGTAAAAGAAGCTATAAACAATAGCTGCGAATTCCCTAACACTAAATCAAAGCAAAATCAACGGAAAAACGAAACAATCAGCATCAAACTAACGAATCTCAGCCGTCACAGCAAGCAAAACTAAAATGAAATTAAATTTAAAAAATCATGAATAATATGAAGCACAATCGAATCCTCAGAAAATAGGGAATTCAGTGATGGAACCTGGAATCACAAGAGTTCCTTTAAGCAAAATATCATAAACAGGAGTTTGAAGAGCTTCGAAAGGATCCCCCAAATTCTCCTCCGTGCAGAGAAAGAGAAGCGATTTGGAGCCTAAAAATCATAAAAATCATGAGGTAAACGAAAAATCCAAATCGCACTTTCCTTCACCAATAGAATTACTGACAATTATCGGTCTACAACACAATTATTGACAAAATTCGAGAGGGAATATACGTAATTACCTGGAAACGATGCAAATATCTTCGCAAATCTCAGCAATCAAAGTCGAAGCTTAAAAATTCGATCGACCCAGCGGTGGGGGCAGAGAAAGTGGAATTCGACCGAAGTTTTCGCAGATTATTGAGTTGAACTAGATTTCGGAGGTGTATCGATCGAGAGCGAGATAGAGAGCGAGAGAGAGGAAACGGATGAAATTCGTGTTTCATTAATTTTTATTTTTATTTTTTTTTGAAAGAGGGTTTTATTTTCTTTTTTATTTTCGGTCAATGGTCAATGATATGTTCAATCATCTCTATCACAACATTAGTTTTTAGGATGCAATATCGTGTGTCCTATTAAAAAAAAAATAGGACGCTCGTTTGATATGTGTCCCATTATAAAAGTCCTTATAGCTGATTTTTGTTGTAGTGTTATCTATTCATAATTACACTCTAACATATCTACAGATTTACCTAGATTTTATAGCTAGGCAGTTGAAAGGTCTCTCCAGGATCGAGATAATTAAAAGCTTATATTCTGACGGTTCAAGTGAAAAATGATGTGCGTGTGCCCCACTCGCTCAACCACTCGCAACCGCCACTTATACACGAACCCACGATTACACGCTAGCACAACCCCAACCGTTCAGATTTGCTCAAATAGTCTCGACCGTTGCATTTCATTCTATTTATTAGTTGCACTGTGAAGAAAAAAAAATCACTTCAAGAATTCTTGTATCCTTTAAAATTCTCGCTCGCATAAACTCATTTTTTTCATATTCTACAATGGCTGCAGATCTACTATTCACTGAGCAAGTTAAGTCAGTTATTCCGTCTATCTTCTTCGAGAAGATAGTAGATCTCAACAATTATGGCTACGAAGGGCTGAACCGCATCTTCGACTCCATCAGTCGTTGTGACGGTTTCTTCAACATCTTCACTGCAAAACCAAACCACCTTCTCTCGAGGCAAGTCGCCTAGTTTTTTTGCTCTTTCAGGACGGTGGACGGAGCCCCAGAATCGGCGACTTTTCGCCTCGAAGGCGAAGGAGAAGGAGAGCCGGATATCTCCATTCCAATACTGCCTCTGGTTCTTCAAGCCTACCATCTCTCCGATGCATGCGCCCTCTGCAGTATCGAAGAAATTCCTATCTTCGCTGTCCATGAAGTCTATCAGCAAGCGCTGATCTCGCCGAAGAAGGAATACAATCTGAAGCCGTTCTACCGGAGCCTGTTGAAGCCGGACTATCGAATTCTTTTTGAATTATTGTCAACTGTTTTAAATTAAAAATATAATTTTTGTTATAAAAATTTGACAATTATATCTATCTATATATACTAAAAGGAATTTAGAAAATTTATTGGCCATCTCAAAATCGAAATGGTGTCAGAGCGAAAATATTATAAATCAAAAACAGTTTAACTTGGTCAACTGAAACTGAAAATAGGCCAAGCCAAAATACTTTACTTTCTTTTTCTTTCCTTTCGTTTTTCTTTTTTGGGAAAAGTAGCAAAAACACCCTCAACATTGAAATGTTTTCCGGATCCTGGTTCGATCGGTTGAACCGTTTAATAAATAAATTAATACAAAATATAAAAATATCTATTATATATATAAATATCAAAACTTCATGATTTATATAGTATAGGTTCATAAAAATTTAGGAAACACATATTAAAATCAATAAAAAAAATATATATATACATATTCATATTACATATATTTATACTCAAAAATATATTTATAATTTTATAAATGAACATAATGTAGTTGATAATGGATATATATATTGTAAGCCTTAGATAATTATTATTTCGTGATATGGTGTAATGGTATAAAACATAACTTATCATGTGGGAGATCATGAGTTCGAATCCTCCCAATCCTCATAATTAAAATTTTAAATTTTATGTATAATATAAATAGATTATAATAATTAATATATTAATATGTATAAATATATATATTTTAGATAAATATGAATGGAGGCTGTAGGAGATGCCAATATAAATAGATTATAATAATTAATTAATATATTAATATGTATAAATATATAAATTTTAGATAAATAAGAAAGGAGGCCGTAGGAGATGCCAATATAAATAGATTATAATAATTAATATATTAATATGTATAAATATATAAATTTTAGATAAATAAGAATGGAGGCCGTAGGAGAAGCCACGTAGGCATGTGGATTTGGGCGTGTGGATTTGTGGTGCTTCGAATCCGTAATGGAACGTATAATATATTGATTCTTGATCACTGAGACGAGAGATTAGAGGATTCGATAATTAATTAGAAGAGGGATAATAGGTTAGAATAAAAAAAAATTAAAAAAAAAAGGAAATACATTAATAATAAAAATGGAAATTAAGGATGAAGGTTAGAAAAATTTTATTCTTTCCTTTATCCCAAACTACCGTCATATTTCATCTTCTCCCTTATCACTCCCAAAACACACACGCAACACATTACCCACACCGCTTCATCCTCAATCTTCGAAGCTTTTGGGGAATCGAAAAAAAAAAAGAAAGAAAGGAAAAGTGTAGGTGATTGGGCATAATTTATCTAGTTATTTCTTGGATATATCGGCGAATTGGTGTTATTTTGAGTGAATTTACCTCGATTTGGATCTGTTAGGATATTTATGTAAGGGGGAACTTGAATCAAGTTGATAATAAAAGAAGTGTTTTGATTCGATTCCAAAACCCGTGTTTTAAATAGAATATTTTCCTTATTATCTTTGATGATCCAACTCTAAGTTACTATGTACATTTTAATGTATTAGAAGAACTCATCTGTTAAGGAGTTCTAAGTATTAAAATGTAACTCTTAGAGTATCTAAGTGAGAGCGCTTAAAAAGAAGCTGAAGCGCCTAGCTAAAGGAAGAACAGCGGCACGCTTCAAAGACGGAACGTCCAGACAAGCCAGAGCGTGCTTCCAAGGATGGAGCACTTGTCAGGAAGCGTGCTGAAGCAGAAGTGAGAGCAGCAAAGTACAAGTTAAGAAGCGAAGCGTCCTTAGCCTGTTTGAAAGGAAAGCCGGAGCGTTTACTGGAAGGAAAGCTGGAGCGCTTACTGGAAGAAAAGCCGGAGCGCACTTCCAGTACAAAGCGCTTCCAGACCAGAGCGTGCCCTGAGAACAAAGCGTCTGCAACAAAGCCACATGAAAGCAGAGTGACTGAACAGCTCGAAGAGCGTGCTTAGTTTAAGTGTGAAGGAGCTCGCTTTCATTACGCAAAGCGTCTCCACACAGCCGCCTCAGCTGTAAATTCATAGTATAGTGAGGGAAAGCAAATCTATCCATTGGAAAGATAGATTGCATGCACCGCTCACCATGTCCAATCCGAATCAGAACTTTTACTATTTAGCGCATAGTTCTAGGGGAGTAGTTGTTAACTTCTCAGACCCTAGTCCTGCGTATTCGGCGATTGGACGGCACACCGTTCTTTTGAGCAATCAGAAGCGTACACGTGGTCTGGCAGCTGACACGTCTCACCTGCTTGTCGGACGCTTCGGCTCAATGGTAGTCTGCTTTGAAATTACAGCTGAAGCGGCTAAGGGTGGAGACGTTTGGCTTTGTTACAGACACTTTGTTCTTAGGGCACGCTCTGCTCTGGATGCGTTTTGTACTGGAAGTGCGCTCCGGCTTTCCTTTCAGACAGGCTAAGGACGCTTCGCTTCTTGCCTTGTACTTTGCTGCTCTTGCTTCTGCTTCGGCACGCTTCCTGACAAGTGCTCCATCCTTGGAAGCACGCTCTGGCTTGTCTGGACGTTCCGTCTTTGAAGCTTTCGGTGTTCATCCTTTAGCGAGGCGCTTCAGCTTCTTTTTAAGCGCTCTCACTTAGATACTCTAAGAGTTACATTTTAATACTTAGAACTCCTTAATAGATGAGTTCTTCTAATACATTAAAATGTACATAGTAACTTAGAGTTGGATCATCAAAGATAATAAGAAAAATATTCTATTTAAAACACGGGTTTTGGAATCGAATCAAAACACTTCTTTTATTATCAACTTGATTCAAGTTCCCCCTTACATAAATATCCTAACAGATCTTTCCTGTTGATTTGTATATTGTTGATATGGGTGATGCTGTTTCGACAAATAAATCTTTGATTCTCTTAGGAATGCCTTCATGAAAACTACGAGAGCAAAAATTGATGTTGATAAGGGCATGCTTAGTCTTGAATTTGATGGAAAAATTGTGACATTTAATATCTTTGAGGCTATGAAGCATGTAGAGGATCCTGAATCTATGTTTGCTATTGATACTATTGATCCTTTAGTTGACAATTTTGTCAAGAGTAATTTCAGGGAGGATAAGCTGGAGCAAGTGATTTTCGGAGGTCTGGCAAGTGAAGGAAGTATAGCAAGCTGTGACAGTGCAGTTGGAGAGATTATCATGCAGCCGAATTCAGCTGGTGAAGTTTCTGTTCGGAATATTTCAGGCAGTATACCCATACTGACCGAGTCTGAAAAACTGAAGTCATCCATTAAACAAGCCCCGAAGCTGGAGTTGAAGTCACTCCCTCGGCACCTGAAATATGCATTTTTGGGTGAGGATGAAACGCTGCCTGTCATCATAAGCAAGGATTTGACGGAGGAGCAAGAAACAAGATTGATAAAGAACCGGATTTCCATATATAAACTTAGGTAGCTACTATTATATAATATATAGACTAGTTTCACACCCGTACGACGCATGGGGTAAACTATATTGTGCAATTTTATTTTATTTTCACAATACATTGTATGGTTATTGTAATACCCCGACCCCCAGGGCATGTAAAAATGTGCCTCGGAGACCGGTGCGTTATGGGTGGAATGCTGAAGGGGCTCATGAATAAAAATGAACATACATCTCATGATTTCTTAATGAAGGGAAATAGTCAATCGAAGACGGAAGGTACATTATCAAGGAATAGATCCAAAAACTAGGTATAGAATAGTCAAGGAATGAATGAGGCCAAGTTCTTTATTACATGTCAACATTTCGATTCCATTACTAATACTCCGGGAAGTCATGAAGTTTAAGGGAAGAAATCAAAGAATGGACTTGAGTTATATCCAATTCTTACTTTATATCTTTATCTTTCTCTTTACTTTAATGACATCATTTTTAACTAATCATCTTATTTCATATTTGGTTACATAATCTGTGGCGGAAGCATAGTTGTGACACGTGTATGGAGACACATGTCACGGGACTACAACCATAATATCCCGATCCTTGGCTCGCCTCCATTTCATCCACTCGCTTCCAGTTAGCCTGCACGTTTAGAAATACATACTTGACATCAGTACATTGATTGTACCGAGTGAGCTTGTCGCCCGAAAGTAATGCCACTTAGGGCTATACACATAGACTTGTCCATTTAGATAATCTCGGGGGTTTTGAGAAATAACCCAACTTGTACTTTGAAAAACATAACTGACATGCTCTTAATCATTCTATATGCATTTTCACAGACATAAACATATGCGCGCGCAAAAACAATGACATACACAAGTCTATAGTTTAGAGTTGTGCGGAGAGTTTGGCCACCCTCTCGAGCACCTTACCATAGTGTGCGCACACCCCACTGACAACTCGATCCAGAAAGGCCGATCATTCTACTGTGAGTAAACTGGTAGATGCATGCATAAAACTCGGCAAGTCTAACATTTACAAATATGAAAACAAGGTTTTCAAGGTTTGGAAACTTTTGTTTTAGCTCAAAACCTTCCCAGCTTGTTATTTTTCGGAAGCAAATAGACTTTATTGGCTTCAAGAGGATCAAAATGGTATATGCCACATCATAAGGCATTAGTACGTAAGGTTATCCCCTAGATTACTATCTCTATAATTCCACTGATTCTCAGACGGACTAATCCTTAATGTAGGAAAATGATATTTCTTTACTTTGTACGGGGGACTGAACTGGCATGGGACATGTTACTGTTGCTAACGACGTATACCAGCGTACGGAGATAAACTTTCTACTTTATTTCCTTTTTCTAGCAATGTATCAACGATCAATTGTTATGGCTTAAAAATCTAGCGAAGTAGGATGCAAAATTGTCTTAGATATAGCTTAACCATCTTAAGAGAACAACTCTTCTTCAAGTACTTATTTCTCATAAAAGTTGCAATTTGGGTTGCAACATTCTAATGAATTTGTTATTTGCTGCAAATAGCACTATGCCATAATTCTCACTACTATATCTAATAGTATATGGACTCATCTTTGTCTTAGAGATTTGTTTCTCTTTCTTATTAACTTATGTTTTTCTGTCCAAGTATGCACTAACATCCTTGGGGTTTGGTGTGGACTTATATATTTCGCCACTGTGTATGTTACTCTAACTTTAGCGTTGGTGTATGCTAAATTTGAATGTATTAGCAACCTTAGATTATTCGATCGCCTCGCCAACGGATAACAATCTCTTCGACTGAATTGCTAATTGATTCGCGTCGTACTTCTTGCCTTGGTTCTTTTTGCTTCTTGCAACACTCTCTGTCTCTTATTCTCGATCGTTAAGGAAAGAAAACCTCATTTCAAATCCTAGATTTAAGCATGCTTACTCATGTACATGACTAAGCAACTATGTTCTCTTATGAAGTCCCTTTTCTCTCTAAGTGATCACAGGACAAGTTTTTTTTTTTTTTTTTTTTTTTTAATAGATAAGTTTATAACTTTCATTCACTTGAAGAAAATATTTACCTTTACCTCGTTGAGCGTGATGAATCGGAGTGCCGAGCTTTTGTCAAGTAACTCTACTAAGTCTAGCGATTCAAGTCTAGACTTTACTTTGAAAAAGACTCTTGGATTTCAGAGCAACCTAGTGCTCTGATACCACTCTGTCACGACCGCACTTTGCTAAATAAATAGCTAAGCATGATAAATTCGTGACTATAAAATATGAATATGAAATAATGGATAAATGAAGAACATTTCTTGAATCGACTCTCAGGGCAATCTCATTTCTAAATAATCTGATACTTATAACTGATAAAGTAGGACAATGTTTGTCATGATTCTGACTCAGAATACATCTAAATCGAAATGAACTTTAAGAACATCAGAGTGTACGCAACGGAAGTATAGCTATAAATACATGTATGAAGACATGTATTACCAAGAGTTATCAACAACTAAATCTTCACTAAATTGACAAAAGCTCCGCCGGTCACTCCGCTTCAACCTGCTCAACCTGCACATTAAAAACAATGTACAGGGCTAAGTACAAATTGTACTCAGTGAACACTTTGCCCAAAACTGATTTTATTGTCATCCATATACTGAGTGAAACATAGGGTTTTTCTTAAAAGTCTATGTTCACTAAAATCTCTTAATTCTCAAAAGTGACTGCAGTCAAATTTCTGTTGTAATCTACCATATCTGAGTTGATTGTGCCCGAGAAGGTGGCCACCTTACTCGGTCACGTGATCGGTCACTATCTGCAATGACATGATCGATGTGTACACTAGTCCAAGCATGATATCTAATCATTCAAGGACCCGAATTCGATTCATAGTTTGGCATTGCGCCAATTAACAGATAGGCATCATACAAAAACTGAAAACATTTATGGCATGACAACACTTTTAAAAGAGCTATATCATCTAATAAAACATGCTTTGTTTTAGGAGAAAGCCCACCTCGTCTGCTCTTCTTCTGCTAAAGAACTCTACGTCACCTTGGTTACTGCTCCTTCTTCGCTTGACCTTCGATTGGAGATTGAAATAAGATTCTCACTTATCGATATAAACTTATCGAAATAAATTCTAATCTCATGTTTATTTAATCTTAATTCCAGTAACACCATTACTGTTATCTAAGTTCTATTCCGTTAAGGGAACGGATTATGCGAGAATAAAACCTTGATTGGTTACGGCTAACTAGTACTTAAATTAATTGGGAACTTCCCAATTAATTAATCTTAATCGCTTAATTGATTATCTTAATCAATTTATTCTAAAATTATTTGATCTAGGTTAATTAACTTATCATAAGTTAATTAAGAAAATTCGTAGATTAATTCCTTATGAATTAATGACACCTAATTACGAATAATTTACGAGATAATAGTCGAGTCTCGACTCGTATTTTAATTTAAGTTCGGGCTCATAATTAATTAAATGGGCTTGGTCCGAAAAAGGAATTAAAATCGGCCCATTGACAAAGGAATTCTCGGCCCAGCAGATTGGTAACTTCGGCCCAGAGATCCGGCCCTCTTTGATTAACCAGACCCGACCCGGAACCTGGACCCGACCCGGACCCGCTGGACACAAAACCCCCCAATTTTTTCCTCTCTCTCATTACTCCCGATTCAGTCGGGCTCTATCTCTCTCTCGACCCCTTGCGATTTCTCTCGAATCCTCACCATCTCCGGTCATCTTCTTCTCTGTCATCACTCACCCTCTTCCACTCGCCGGCGACCGGTGCCGTTCTCGTGCTTCAGTCCTTTGCCTTCTCTTTTTTTCTTTTCTCCCAATCTCTCTGACTTTCCCTAATTTCTCTAAGCCTCGCCGATTCTTCTCCGGCTTTACTTCTCTCGCCCGCAGCATCATCGCCACTGTCACCATCGACCTCTCTCTCGACGTTGTGCCGTGGCGGTACTACCGATCCAAAGCCGGGCTCAGCTCCCTACGACTCTATCTCTACTCATATTATTAATGTTGGTTACTGATTATAGTTTTCTGTTTTGTGTTTTGCAGGAATTGGAGGCTGTGACGTCGGAAACCTTGCCGCTGCGGCTTCTTGCCCTTGAGGTTTTGGCGAACGATGACGAGGCATCGTCGCTGTTGCTGGTTGCTTCGGCCCTATGCGCTCAGCACTTCTGCCATCGAGGCCAAAGCCTCGACGGAGGTCGATTCTCCTACTCTCTCTCGTTATTAATTGTCTTACGATTCTAGACTTTAGGATTTTAATTGTACTTCTGCAATTGTTTGTTGAATCAAGGCTCGAGTCTTAAGTTCAGGAAATTCTGTTTCGATTCATGAAATCATTACTAGCCTCTAGCTCTTCGCTTATAATAGGAAGTATGCTATACTTGATGCCGTAACTTCATGCTTGAGGTAGTAAATTTTAAGTGTTAGATTTCAGTTTCAAGCTTCTGGCTCCCAATAGTTTCCTTGTTTAAGTTTGTTGAAAGATCTTATTTAAGAAGCCTGCTATGTTGTTAAGCGTGTAATCAACTTTTTGAACAGAGGATGAAATCTTAATGCTTATGAAATGCTTTGAAGTTTCGTGCTCTTGTGTTGATAGATTTAGTTTGGCTTGCTAAAGCAGGGCTCTTATCTTACGTTAATAAATTCAGAAACACCATGTCTAACAAGGTGTTCCAAGGATATAAAAACATGCTTGGCTTGTGGCTGCATACATGCTGCTTAGTTCAGTTTTCTTGAATGAAAAAGAGAGTAGTAACATGCTTACTATGTTCAAGACTTGAATGGTTTGGTTGTTGGTGTTATTACCTCAATGAAGTGGGAATGTTAGGGGCTGTGGCTGTGGGGAGAAGCTTGGAGCTCTACTCCTGTTCTTCTCTGCTTCTACTGCTGCAACTTCTACTCTCACTCTCCTGTTTTACTTCTCTTTTCATTCTCTCTCTATTTCAGATTCTGATGAGTATGGAATGGCGTGGTGTTGGTGTTGGCTGAAGCAAGGGTATATATATATATATATATATATATATATATATATGCTTATGTAAGTTTTACTCTCTGCACAAAATCTTCCCCCAAATCTTACTTTAATAAAAGGCTGCTGCAACTCTCTCATCTTATTTGCAGGTTTTTTGGGGCTTAAAGGTGCAGCTATGAGAGTAGCCATTTGCTGCAGAGGCAATAGATTTGGTGTTCCCTTGACTTTTATAGCATGTACTCCCTTGTAGATTTTTATTATAGATTTTTATTAATGTAAAGTAGCCTACAATTTTTGACTTGGGGAAAAAGTGTCATTTTTTTAATGTAAGGAGTGGTGTAGAAATTCTTGAGCTTTGGTTATTGAAGTGAGTGTGTGGCTAGATCGGCACTTGCCTTGCAATTTAATTGTTTGGTAAGAAATATGTATATAACTGTGTATTCGCTTTATCGCAGTTTCGATTAATCTCTCGTACTGAATTAACTAATGGGCTTGGCCCATTAATTAATGCTTAGTGGGCTCAGCCCAAGATGAATTTAGTAAAATGGCTCGGTCCGTCAACTCTTATTAATAACTCATGGATAGTTAATCGGAACTAGATAACTTATCAAATATTGAAACACATGTCTATTGTTAATTGATAAACGATCACTGTTTAGGAATCAAGTAGCTACTTAATTTATCTTGGAACTCCATATCAAGAAATCCATTACACAAAAGTGAAATTAGATTACTAAGGGAATAATTCTTTCTAATTATTTTTAAAGTAGATAGGAAAATACGGGGTGTTACATGTTCGTTCTTGTTTATTCGTGAGTGTGCCGGAAACTGGTGGCATCTTTAACTAGCTAACTTATCTCTTTCGGGAAACATTCATGCCGCTCTACACGTTGTAATCGTAAATATTTTATTATGCTAAACTTAGTTCCTTTGAGGAATACTCATGCTGTGTGATACGCCAAAATCTTAAACTTCTCATCTTGCTAATTTCTAGCAACGGGTCTCGTGGAGTTCTTCTGAACTCTTATTTCCGTTGCGGCGTTAGCTTTATTTATCCTTGTCTTTGTTACACTTTTCTAATCGTGTTGAATTCTTTGAACGTGCTCGCCGCTCCACTCTTGACTTTAGCCTTTGTCGTGCGTAATGTCGAGTCGATCTTTTTCTTGTCGCCGTCAATAATCTAAGCATTTTGACTTTATACTAGAATCAATAATTTTCTTGTTGCGATTCGCATCCTTGATCTTCGCTTCTACAATCTATAGCGTCATGCGAACAATCATTTCTAAGTAGCCAGGGATATTCCCCTTCTACATGGTTGGCTTAATCGTGCGATCGAGTCTCTAATACTATTGCTTAATCGATTCCAGCAAGCGCTCCGGCTTTCCTTTCAGACAGGCTAAGGACGCTTCGCTTCTTGCCTTGTACTTTGCTGCTCTTGCTTCTGCTTCGGCACGGTTCCTGACAAGTGCTCCGTCCTTGGAAGTACGCTCTGGCTTGTCTGGACGTTCCGTCTTTGAAGCGTGTTGCTGTTCTTCCTTTAGCCAGGCGCTTCAGCTTCTTTTTAAGCGCTCTCACTTAGATACTCTAAGAGTTATATTTTAATACTTAGAACTCCTTAACAGATGAGTTCTTCTAATATATTAAAATATACATAGTAACTTAGAGTTGGATCATCAAAGATAATAAGGAAAATATTCTATTTAAAACACGGGTTTTGGAATCGAATCAAAACACTTCTTTTATTATCAACTTGATTCAAGTTCCCCCTTACATAAATATCCTAACAGTCATACTAATTCGTTTCATCTGTGCTCATTATCTTGAACATGATCGTCTTGAGTATTTTTGTTCATGGCATATCGTTCTGGTTTAACTATACTTAATCATTTCTTATGTAAATGAAGGAGCACTATTACATTCGCCAGCACACTATAACCCATTTTGTATTTCGATTCATGGAAATTCTATCATCGTAATCGTACATTCATCTCATAACATTCTTATCACACTTAGTCATATCTCGGATAGGCTAAGGGCACTATCACTTTTTATAGCATGATGTAACTTAATTACTTAACTCCATCGTGGAAAGCTCTATCATTACTAGCATGCGGACTTATTCAGCGTAGGCCTTAAACATCTTCTTAACATACTTATGGCATATACTATCAAGCATCGTGCTCATAATCATCACATACATAGCAAGCTTTTGCACATATAGCAAGCAATTGTTCATATAGAACTCATCATATTTAGCTTCATGTGCACCATAAGTCATATCTTTCATTTCAATCATCATGAATTTTCACAAATCACATAGCGAGCATGCACATATCAATCATCATTGGCATCTATAGATTCATGCATCTAATATCATCATATCTTATCATGCTTTATCAATTCATCAATACATCATGAACATATAACTATTCACATAGCCCAAGCATTTTACATTGCTTAGCACAGTCTAACGTATACAAACATGCTTTTCATACATAGATTAAAATCATAACATATGAGCTTTTGCAAAACATTTCATATATAGAAAATAAAGCTCACAGTTTAAATAGCACAAGCAAGCAATCAATCCATCTCCGGCTCTCCTTGTCGCCTTCTCTCTAGAGCTAGTAACCTTAAGCTTGAAGAGATTCAAGCTTTGTGTTCATCATCACGAATTCGAAGCTTGCATGGAGGGGATGCAGCTCCTTGATCATCAATCTGATAGATTGGGTTATTTTCCATCAACAGATTTTTACAATAATCAGTAATACAAGTAGATAAAAGACGATGAGAAAATCTTTCCGAATGAACTTCAACTGTTTTGCTTTATGATATCAACTCTTTCCTTTTCGTTAGCCTCGCTACCTGAATAATGCCTTTCCGGTCACCGTCTTCCAGCTACGAGCCTGCAAAACAGCACCGGAGGAATGGGGAGGGGTCCTCCGGGAAGACACTCCGACGCTCAAGTCAGTATGAGTTGTATATAAAAATCCGCTTCAGCAAAGCTTGCAGCAAAGGTAAAGTGCTAATGAAGAAGGCGTACCTTTCCTTGGTGAAGAAGGTTGAATATTTATAGTAGTATAGAGAGTGAGGGTAAAAGGGTAATTACATTTATACTATGAGGTTAAGTTAGTCTTTTGAGGGAGACAAGTTAGTTAAAGAGAATATTTTAGTTATGATTAATGGTCCCCGAAGTGGTCCCCAGGGTCACGTTTTTCTACACCGCATATAGGGATCTGGGGTTAAGAGAATGATAACAACGGGGGGTGATCTGTACCTCATATACTCAGATCCAGTACGGAAGTGCTCAACGCCTTTCCTATCCAGATCCAGGACAAGGGATGATCTGGATCCATTACACTTAACTCTCCTACTCACCAGATCCTTGGTGATCTGGCGTGAATCCGGCATCTGCGTATCTGTTGTCCCTGTATTTCGAAAGCGTGTTAGGGAGCTGACAGATTACTCCCTATCAGCTACTCTTCCCCCAGGTCCTTGGAATGACTTCTGCGCGTTCCAAGTCCTGGTTAGCTTCTTTAATACGCTAAGAGAGGGGAGCTTTCTTGTCAACTGACGTATGCCTCCTCACTCTCGAGGTGTAATGATGGCCTTGCCTTGGGAAGCCGAAACGCCTTTGATGTTTAGACCTTTGATTTTATTATTAAGCTTCATCTAAACCGTCTATTCTTCCTGCTACTTCCTTTGCTATAAATATAGAAGATTCCCCTCATCGTCCGGTCATCTTCTTCGACGAGAAGGGAGATTATATCTTACAGCCATGAATGTTCCTCTCTGATAATCAGTAGAGTAATGTCATCCTTTTGAGCGGTTCTCTTTATGCAAGAGGTACTGTGATGATAGAAATGCTATGCTTTAACAGAGGTTGTGTCCGTTCTCTTGGGCCTATGATGACTCTTTCTTGTCGACATTCATTCTTTCTGAATGAATGATTAAAACTCTCTGAGGCTCATTATTTCTTTCTCCTTTTTCTTCTTTCTTTCTTCTCTCCCCTTCTCTTTTATATATATATATATATATATATATATATACATATATATCAGAGTGACATCTGACACACTTTATATTATCTATATTTCCAGAAGCATATATACTTTTGCCAGGAATTTCTTATATATTTATCACAATTTCATTTCCTGGATAAAAGGATGACATTTGTCATTTTCTTACCTTTGCAGAGATGTGTTGAGAGACCTGTAACCACACAAGCACACGCTTGATAAATGATAAATGCGATAAGAGAAGGAATGAGGTAATGAGGACCAAAGATGAGCCTTGGCAGCAGATACCATACCCAGATGCCCGAGCTATATAGTTCTGAATAAGCTTCAAAACTTTTGGGCTTTGATGACATAAAAAACCTTATATATTAGGCTTTTAAAAGGATAATATGTAGACACCGTTCCAGATACCTACTTAATGCGGACTATTTTATTGAATAAATATTCGGGTTATATATAAAAATGGAACAAAGTTCCAGGTAGAACTTGAAAGTTTCTTCGGAAAATGAATGAACTAATTGATTAAATTTAAAACTTGGAAGGACGGGAAAAATTTAAAACTTGCTCTGAATTTAGATCTGCACCATTATAGTAAGTGTGATACTCCTCCCGGTAGGGTAGAAGAACACTTTCGCATAGCTTTAGCACTACGTCAGATCCTCGGTCCTAGTACCACCGGTTCTGCATTGTGCAGATCTACTCTACAGAGAACTCGCTATTTCTAAGCTCTGCGTTTTCAGATCTTAGGGTATACAGATCCCTTCTTGCTAGTCTGTAAATTGCAAGTTATCTAGTATAAACTTTGGAGAGGTAGGGAGATATCTCCCTATGTGGGCTTGCGATTTACAAGATCTAGATTCCCATATATTATTATACACAAATCTTCTTATGAAGGTTCTGTGATTTTCTAGGCCCGTGTCGCCAGGTCCTATATTCATACAGACCCTTTAGTGAGAATCCGGCTGTTCTGAGGACCTATATTCCCAGGCCCTATTGTTTGCAGATCCTTCCTTGGGAGGTCCGTTATATTACTAAAGCGTATTTCTTACGCTTCGCGACTTTCTAGGGTTATCGCCTCCTTTTCTTTATCGGGACCCGAAACTGCCGCCACTCCCTACCATCATAACTTCTGCACCCACGTCTCCATAACCGACGAGACGTGCTTCTTAATTACAGGTAGTAGGGGGTTTTTTTTTTCTTTTTTATATATAAGATACTTTAGAGAGAGAGAAAATCCATACTTAGAAGTTTTTCGCCATTTTTCCTGAAGAGCTTTTCTTGTGGTTTTTCTAGGAACTACCTCTTGCTTTTCTTTTCACCGCAGCCTTCTTCCCTGCAAACAGGTACCTCCTTTTTTCCTTGCTTCTCATTCCTTCTTTATTCGCTTTAGTTTATTTCTTAGTTTTTATTACATTCAAGCGATAAGGAAAAGATGGTTTCTTCCTCTAGACAAGGTGCCCAGGGTAAGGGTAAGAAAAAGGTAATTGAGGGTGAAGAGGAAAAAGAGGGCAGAGCTGCCGCGCAGCCACCTGTCCCTCTCGGTGAATATGAATCTTCCACCGTATCCTCTTTGGAATTGGGCTTAATTTTAAGTAGATTAGGAAATACTAGGGGCTTTACTATAGATATTCCGGAATCTAGTGAGCGCCCTTTACTTCCTCAAGCCAATCATAAGATTTTTGGCTTCGTCAATTGGAGGCAGGCCTGCGATTCCCTATTCCTCCTTTTCTGGCTAGTTTAGCAACAAAATACGGTATCCCCTTGAACCAACTGAACCCTGCTTCTTTTCGTAGAGCTATTTTCTTTTATATAGCAGCCACTTTATATGGCGTGGAAGATCCAGTGTCCTTGTTTTTTAGGACCCATGAGTTAAAACATCGCGGGTATCATTTGCATTTTTCTCCCCTAGGTTGGTTCCATAAATTCTATGGCCAATACGAGTCTATAGATAGGAAGTGGCACCCTCAGTATCTGACAGTAGGTGCTCCTTCTCCTAATTCCTGGAATATTCCCGATATACCTCTGTATGCTGAGCCTAAGAGTGATAAGCCTTCTTTTGAGAATGTCACCTTATTTGCATAGGAAAAAGATATTCTTCATGACCTGCTTAGGGAGTATCCGGCAGGTCATGAGATGTTGAAGCCACTTCTTCTCAGTGAAGAAGTGTTGTCTTTTTTTGGTTTGAGGCCTGGGACTCCTTGGGATCCCTCTATGGGTAAATACTTCATATTTTGGATTCGAGTGTTTTTACACATGTATCTTGAATTCAATCATGTTTCTGACTTATAGTTATCTTTGCTTTTTCAGATATGTCAGCCAGATCCGTTCTCCGTGAAAAGGCAAGAAAGCAAATGGAGGAGCGGATGGCAGCTATGGCTGCGGCCTCTGAACGGACTTCTCCAGCCTCTGCAACATCAACAGCTCCCTCTTCAATTCCCGTTCCGGCTTCTGTCTCCACAACAGGAATCACGATAGGACCGAGGGCTTCTGTGTCACTTCATTCTCCTGCTTCCCAGATCCCTCCTTCCACAGCGCCTACAGATCCCATACAAGGATCTGAGAGTGCTGTCCGTCCTAAGGGATCCGCTCCCCGACCCGGGGGAAAATCTACTTTACCTGGGGTGGTCATAAGAGAAGTGCCCACCCCTCGGGCTGTTATGTCTCTTTCTACGCGCCCCCCTCATCCCTTGGCTGCTGAGGTGGACCGCAGCCTTTCCACCTGGTCTGAGGGGGTGGCTTTTCCTTCCAGCGAATGAGCGGACTTTCAGTCTTCCGAAGGGTTTTTGGCAGATTTATTCGCCACTTCTGAAGCACCAGCTCCCATAGGGCTTAATAGACCTTCCGTCCCCCAGAAGAGACCTTCGGAGTCCACATCTTCCACAACTCCGAATAGAAAGAAGATTTCTTCCAGTAGTACTGACCGGAGGGTGGGTTTGCCAATTTCTAACGTTTTGTCACCTACTCCTAAATCTGCAGCACCATCTGTTGTAGGTCATCCAAGGTATTCCAGCACCCTGGCTAGATATGCCACTGCCAACCCCTATATGGTGGTTAATCCTCCCGAGCCAGTCATGGTGGAAAGTCCTGCTTCTGAGGCCACCCTGGCTATGCTCCATGCGTTGCGCATGAAAGGCTTGGATGTTCCTACTGCCTCCTATACCGCGCTTGGGGTTAATGTGAGTTTTCCTGGCACGGTCAGGGGTATTGATGGAGGTACCGCCTATAATATTTTGGACAGCATCCCGCGTGCCGAAGATTGGAGGCATCTGAATAGGTTATCCTCCGTGGAGCTTATCCGTCAGGCGTCTGTCCATGAGATTAAGGTACTAGAAAGGAATTTTAGTATGGAAAGACATCATTTTGTCATCTTCATTAACTATTTATTTACTTGTTACTTTATTATTTTAGGCCGTAGCTTTCAGATCTATGCTTTCACTTAGAGCGTTAGCATATGATCCCATGAAAGGGGACATGTCCGGCATGCATTCCTCCAACGAGCATCTGCAGGAGGAAGTGACGCGGCTGAGAATGGCTCGTAGCGAAGAGCACGCAGCCAAAATTAAAGCTCTGAATGACCGAGCATAGCATCTGGAAAAAGAGCTGGCGGATCTGAAGCAGCGGGAGGTGGATCGGGAGAAATTAGCCCAAGAGCGAGAGCGCTATTTTCAACAGATGGAGAAAGATCTGGCCGATCAGAAGGCACGTGCCGAAGATCTTCAGAGAGCCTGTGATAAGGCTAAAACAGATCTAATTTAGGCATCTGAGAGCCACAAAGATGCCATGGAGCGGGCGTGTGATAACGCCGTCAAGAAAGGTGTCGAAATGGGTCTGCGTAAAGGGCTCGTTACTGGGTCTGCAGTAGGGGCCCATCGCTGCAGATCTTATCTACTGATGACGCCTTACAGCCAAGCCTTCCTTCGTGCCTTGGTGCGTGATCTCCCCGAAGACTTTCTTCATTCAGCAGACTTCTGGGAAAAGATGAGTGTTCCTTTAGCCTTTTGGATTGGGGATATTACTGAAGAGGTTCTTACTCAGCTAGGTCTGAGAGATAGGATGCGGGATCTGAATATTGATAAGATCCTGGATCTCCTGGAGAAGGAGACCCCTTCTTTGGAACTAGATCCTCACTTCAGTGCCCGCAATCCTTGGTATATGCGGAGCTTGAGGTCTGCAGCTGATATTCTCTACAGCCTTGGGGAGTATGAGAGTATCTTGCCTGCTTGGGAAGAAATTCCTTACTACCTCCTTCCTCCTCAAGCTGGGATGTTCGGGTTACTAGAGGAGGCCTTCAAAATGGTAAGTATTTATAAGGATCTTATAATAAGATTTTATTTCATTATTCGCGGGCGGCAAGCCTTCATTTACTTTGTCCTTCTCATGGACTTCTTTTTATTACAGGCGATGGGTAAGGCACCTCCTCTTCCCTGTTTCACTCTCATTGGTGACTTAAGGGATTCTAACTTATACTTCCGTCTTTTGCAGATGGGAGATTCCTTGCAAGAGATCAAGGCTATTCAGGCGTCGGAGGAAGCGTCTTTTCTTCAATCCCCGCGCGGGACCACATTGAGTGGGCTCTTGAACAGCAGAGGAACCTTAGAGCTCGGTGGGCCCTCTGGGAGACCGGATCCAGCTTTTCAGCCCCACTCTCCAGTCTCAGTTCCTCCAACGGATCAGGTGACGAGCCAAGTATCCAGCCCCATGATGGCCCCAGAACTGACCCAGACCTCGAGCCAAATGACAGACCAGGTGACGACTTCAACATCCGACCAGATGAGGGACTCAGTGCTTGGCCAGCAGAATTCATCCCCCTCTCCATCACAGATGCCTCCGCCTCCTCCCCACCTGTCAGATCCCGCAGATCACCTCTCTTCAGACCCGGTGGACGTGGCTCCTGTTCAGGGAGATTTTCCAGGGGTAGAGGAAGGAATCAACCTTCTCGAGGAGATTATGGCGGGCACTTTCGAGGGCACAACAGGGGCGGCCAGTTCTTCCATCGAGGTCCCTCCTCAGGTCGTCAACTCACCAGGTATTTTGGCACCTGGCGGCGATCAGGACCTGCCCGAGCAAGCTTCCGGCGGCGGGAATAAGTTACAAGAGTAGGATCTTTTTAAGAACCTATATGTGCCATGTAGTGGGATTGGCTCCACCAGTACTTCTCTTTTTCACTTTAGGTGTTATTTGTATGGATTTCGTATGATATCCGATTGTCATCTACAATTTTTATTTAATTTTTTCCTGCTTTTATTTTCTTTTGCGAATATCATTATATCATATTTTTGAAATTTTTGAATCAATTTTCGTAAATAGATACTTGCTCTAGGAGTAGATGGATAGTAGGGGGTATACCCCTACTCCCCCCCCAAGTGAATTATAAGAAAGCGAGTGAATTATAATTCATTTCTTAAACACAAAAACAAGAAAAATATTCTCATTTCATGAACTTTCATCATAACAGATAATGGGTTGGTTTTGACATACCTTCCCTTTCTTTAGATTTATCGTATTACTAGAACGCCTTAAACATAATACTTCTTCAAATTATTGATGTTCCATGGTCTGGGCAGATCCCTTCCTTCTGCATCTCTGAGCTCATATGCTCCTCCTTTGAGTGCTTTAGTAACGATATAAGGTCCTTCCCAATTAGGGTCCAGTTTTCCTGTGGGCTTGAGAGCATCTGCTCTTTTCAGCTCCAGGTCCCCCTTATCGAATCGCCGTACTTGGACTTTCTTGTTATAAGCATTCCGCATCTGATGCTTGTACCTTTCAGCTCTGTTTTGAGCTTCCGCCCGATGTTCTTCGATCAGGTCCAGATTCTCCCTGAGCAACCTCAGGTTCTGATTTTCATCATACTTTAAAATTCGGTGTGATTTTGCTTCTGCTTCTGCCGGTACCACAGCTGTTGATCCATATACCAAATTGAAGGGAGATTCTCCTGTGGCGGTTCTGGGGCTGATTCGATAGGCCCATAGCACTGAGTCCAGCTCGTCCGCCCAGTTCCCTTTTGCTTTTCCTAATCTGGCCTTAATTCCGGATACAATAGTTCTGTTTGTGACTTCAACTTGCCCATTAGCTTGCGGATGGGCTACTGCCACGAACCGTTGCTGAATTCCCATTTCTTGACACCATGCTTGCACAGATGCACCTGTGAATTGGGTTCCATTGTCGGAGATGAGAATCCTGGGAACACCAAAACGGCAGCATATGTTTTTCCAGATGAATTTTTTCATGGCCTGTTCTGTGATTTTGACTACAGCTTCAGCCTCTACCCATTTAGAGAAATAGTCAATAGCGACGATCAGGAAAACCCTTCCACCAGGGGCTATGGGGAATTTCCCCACAATATCAATTCCCCACTTATCAAAGGGGTAAGGGGAAGACATGACTCCCATTTCCTCTGCGGGCTTATGAATCAATCTGCCATTCTTTTGACAAGGCTCACATTTTTTAACCAATTCCTTGGCATCTTTTTCAATACTGGGCCAAAAGAACCCGGCTCTCAAGACCTTTCTGGTTAGATCCTTGCATCCCGTATGAGCACCAGCAGCTCCTTCATGTATCTCCCTCAATAAGTATTCCCCTTCTGGCTCAGATAAGCATCTGAGATAAGGGTGTGTGAAAGATCTTCGGTATAAGAAACCTTCAAATAGGAAGAATTTTGACATAATCATTTTTTTACGTCTATCGACATTGGTTCCACCTTGTTCCTCATCTTTCAAGACCTGGATGATGGGTGTTCTCCAGTCTCTGATTTCATGTATGGCACTAACTTCAGTTAAGCCAGATCTGGTATCTGCTTGCAGTACAGTCAAATCCCCATCCCATGCACCTTCAATGGCACTTGCAATCCTGGCAAGCTTATCCGCTTCTTCATTCTTCTCCCTGGGGATCTGAATGATCTTTGCTTTTGAGAATTTGGCCAATAAAGTTTCAGCCACAGAGGCATAGGTTATCATCCTTTCCTCTTTCCTCTCACATATTCTTAATAATTGGTGTGTTACTAGTTGGGAATCAGAATAGATTTCCACCCTCTTGGCATCCATGCTTAACAGGATGTGTAGGGATCTGATGAGGGCTTCATATTCAGCCTCATTATTTGATGTCACGAACTTGAATTTGATGGCGAACCTGTATTCCTTGTTGTCAGGATCGAGGATGTGTATCCCAGCTCCAGATCCTTCTTTGGTAACCGAGCCATCCACATAGGCTCTCCATGTCTTTTCTTCTTTTTCATCACCTCGTGTGGTTTCTTGCATAAAATCAACTAAGGCCTGTGCCTTTATAGCTGTCCTGGGCTCGAACTCTACATCATACTCACTGAGCTCTATGGCCCATTTCACCATTCGTCCAGATAGATCTGGCTTCCCCAACACCTGCTTAAGCGGGATATTGGTCCTTACCATGACTTTATGGGATAAAAAATAAGGTCGTAACCTTCGAGCAGTGACCATTATCGCCAGTGCGGCCTTTTCTATGTTAGTATACCTTGTTTCCGGTCCTTGAATCATTTTGCTGACATAGTAGATTGGGACCTGGACAGATCCATCTTCCTTGATAAGCACTGAGCTCAAAGATTCTTCTCCTACTGCAAAGTAGAGGTATAAAACCTCTTTTGGTGCCGGTTTAGTAAGCAAAGGGAGAGAGATCAAATGCTTTTTGAGCTCCTCAAAAGCGTGTTGACATTGCTGAGTCCATTCAAACTGGCTACCTTTCCTTAATATTTTAAAGAAAGGCAGACTCTTATCAGCAGATCTGGAAATGAAACGACTTAGTGCTGTGATTCTGCCGTTAAGTTTTTGTATTTCCCGAATGTTCCTGGGAGGGGCCATCTCCAGCACAGCCTGCACTTTGGCTTGATTTACCTCAATCCCTCTGGGCGTTACCATATATCCCAAGAATTTTCCCGATTGTACCCCAAAGGCACATTTGGCCGGGTTTAGTTTCAAATGATAAAATCGAGCCACAACAAAGGCTTCCTCCAGATCATTGATATGATCTGCAGCTTTTATACTTTTCACCAATATGTCATCGACATAAATCTCCATATTTTTTCCAATTTGTTTTCTGAATATCTTATCCATCATACGCTGATAGGTAGCCCCAGCGTTCTTTAAACCAAAAGGCATACTTTGGAAACCGAAAGTTCCCACACAGACCCCAAAAGCCGCTTTATTGACATCATCTGGGTCCATTTTTACCAGGCGGTACCCTTGATATGCGTCCATCATTGACAATAGCTCGCATCCAGATGTGGAGTCCACCATTTGATCGATTCTGGGTAAGGGATAGTGATCTTTGGGACACGCCTTGTTCAGATCCCTGAAGTCTATGCACATTCTCCATGTGCCAGTGTTGCCTTTGGGCACCATAACGGCGTTGGATAGCCATTCTGGGAATTGTACTTCCCGTATGTGTTTGACCTTCAACAGCTTTTGCACCTCTTCTTTAATGACCTGGTCCTTTTCTGCTCCGAATTGTCGAAGCTTCTGTTTCACCGGCTTGGCTTGGGGATCTACATTCAGGCTGTGCAAAGCGACCTCTGGGTCTATCCCTATTAGATCAGATGACGAGAATGCGAACACATCCACATTCTTCCGTAAACATGCTATCAATGCTTTGGATATCGCATCTGGCATCTGCGTCCCGATGCGCGTAGTAAACCACCCTGTTTCATTAGGCCTTAACTCCACCAGCAACAGCTCTTCAGCCGGTTGGATTTGGGAATTGCTTTCTACTGCAGGTTCTTCAGACCTCATTCATTTATCCTCAGGTCCTGCTACCCACTGGGGATCTCTCAATTCGTCCCTAGATCGTTTCTTAGCTTCACCAGCCTTCACAGACTGTACATAGCATTTTCGCGATAGGACCTGGTCCCCTGCGACAGACCCCACTCGGTTGCCCACCGGAAATTTCATCATCAAGTGGTAGGTTGACACTACCGCTTGAAAATTACTGAGAGCTGTTATTCCTAATATTACGTTGTAGGCTGATTTTTGCCTTACTACCAAGAAGGTAGTTGGTTTAGAGATCTGCAAATCCCCATCTCCCAGAGTCAACATCAACTCTATTGAACCTAACGACATGACCAAGCCTCCAGCAAAACCGTGTAATGCTGTGGCCACCCCATCTAGTGGTTTGTGCACATCCATTTGCAGAAAGCAATCTTCAAAGATTACATTCACCCCCGCTCCTGTATCTATGAATACTCTTTTCACTTCATATCGTTCGATCCCTGCCGTGATAACCAGGGCATCTTCATGAGGATGAATTAAGGATCTGTCATCTTCAATCCCAAAAGATATTTCAGGATGAGGCACTCCCCCTTCGATCTTCATCATGTCATGCCTTTCCAGCATCTGGATTTCTCTGTGATGCGCCTTGCGGCTTCTGTTGGAATCACCTCCTGTGGGTCCCCCATAGATCATGGAGATTACGCCTTTATTGGCTGCAGTTTCTGCTGATGCTTCTTTTTACGGGAATTTGCCATCCCTTTCATCTTTATGCCTTTTGGGTTGGCTAGATTCTTTTTTAACATACTCTAACAGTTGACCTTCTTGTATGAGTTTTTCGATGGCTATTTTCAAATTACGGCATTCATTAGTGGTATGCCCGTAATCATTGTGAAATTTACAAAACTTATCGGAGGGAGGTCGCCTTGGAGGCCGGTCCCTACCTGGGGGGATTTGTACCCCCTGTTTCTTAATCACAACTTCCAACAGATCAGCTGGGGATCTGGTAAGCGGTGTGAGAGATCGCTGAAATCTTTCATTTTTCTCGGGCTTCCTCCCTTCAGGAGCTCCTCTTTTTCTATCATCAGGCTTCTTATCTTTTTTGAAGGTTACATCTGCCTGTTTAGCACTCATGGCTTCTTCCATGTTTATATACTTCTGTTCTCGAGATAAGAGCTCATCAAAGGTTTCGGCAGGTTTCTTCATTAGTGAGGCGAAGAAATGTCCTGGCCTTAATCCTTCCACGAAGGAATGTATCTTTAGTGTGGCTCCTACACCCGGGATTTCCAGTATTGCCTCGTTAAATCGGGTCATATACTCTCTCAAGCTCTCAGTGGCCCCCTGCTTGATGGTTGTTAAATATAACGAATTCTTGGTGGATCTTTTCGAACTCACAAATTGGTGTAGAAAGATCTCTCTTAAGTCTTTGAATGAGTGGATTGAATCCCTGGGCAAACTGAAACCATTGTTGGGCAGGGCCAGAAAGAGTGGTTAAGAATACCCTACATTTGACTCCTTCGGAGTATTGGTGCAATAGGCACAAACTCTCAAATTTCATGAGATGTTCTTCGGGATCCCCTTGCCCCTTATACTCACAAGAGACTGATTTAAAGTTTTTGGGGATAGGGTCAGTTTGAATATCTGCCGAGAAAGGACTGTTCTCATTAACATAATCAGGACCGCATTCAGATCTGCTTTCCTTCCCAGTGCGGGCTACAGATGTGCCCATTGTATCTTCTGTCGGATGGACAGATTCATCCGCATTCCTCTTTTCAGATGCTTGGTGTGCCTTACGGAGCTCCTCCAGCTCCTTGGCCATGACCCTCATTTGATCTTGTTGATCTTAGATTTGCTTCTGGAGTATATCTGTTAGAGTTTTTTCCTGGTCAGTGCTTGTTTCTTGCACTTCATCGTCAGAGGACCCATAGTCTGTAAACTGCCCATCCTCTTGGATCTGGGGCAACTTGGTAATAACGTCCTTAAGGACTTTAGGATTTGGCAATCTGGACGTGTGTTTGCCTTTGGCCTTTTCCTGATTTCCCTTGCTTTCGGGAAGTGAAGATGGATTGATAGGGTCTGCAAGAGTACTAGTCCCAATGGTAGCTAGTCTTTTTTCCAGAGCTTCTTCCAGGGCTCCATCTATCATTGCTTTCATCTGTTGCAGCATTATTGGAGAAAAACCAGATTCTCCCACATTAATTCCCTGGGTTATAGACACGAGTCGAGGATTGGCGTCAGAACCAGGGGTAGGATGAGGCGTGTTCGCCTGTCCTTCAGCAGATGACCCCATCATTTGGGCTATGCTGGAATGTTGATCCATTTTTGAGGAAAATCTGCAAAGACATACGCATCATTTGCTTGATTAGTGCCTAATATGAGATTAGGGCTTCTCCTTTTTTAGGAGGATAGGGAGCTTCGGGCTCCCTTGATGGGACTTTCCCGACCATTTCCCTTAAACGATTTTGAGGATTTCTTATGTAAGCGTAAAGACAGCATTTCCGTGCCTGGATCTTTTGCCAGGGCTTACCATCAGCTTATCTTGCTCTTTTTTTTTTTTTATCAAGAAATCTCCCAAATCGTTTGATATACGTGTAGGTGATGTATTTCTACTCACCAAGTGTAAGGTTTGCGGGTTCTTTTCCTTCTCTCGAGATTCTTCTGAGATACGGAAGACCTTCAATTATAACTCTTTAATACTCTGTTTTTCATAAGAAAGAGAGAAATCAATATACATCATATATGTAACTCTCCTCTTTTTTGTTTTTTTTATATATATATATATGAATATCCATTGAATATGCCTAGACTGATGCCTCGAAGAAGCACGGCGAATATTCAATGGGTGAAACGAAAGAATTTAAGAGAATGATCTTTACTATGATCGAATTCCTCTTTTGCCGAAGTTAGGATTTTGCGTAAATCCTCTTTTCTTGCTTCTCACCACAGATCCTACATGAGACGCAAAAACAATTGAGCCCCCTTTTTACCCATATTTTAGGCAAATTCTTCATCAAAATCCCCAGATGGATTAAATTAGGAATTACTATTACACAAATTGTACAAACATTTTGATTTTTATTTTCCGTTCTTTCACAGAGAAATTGAATCAAAACTCAGAGCACATTATTATTTTAAGGGGAAATCTACGCCTTAGCCAGAAATTTCCCACAGACGGCGCCAGTTGATAGATTGGGTTATTTTCCATCAACAGATTTTTACAATAATCAGTAATACAAGTAGATAAAAGACGATGAGAAAATCTTTCCGAATGAACTTCAACTGTTTCGCTTTATGATATCAACTCTTTCCTTTTCGTTAGCCTCGCTACCTGAATAATGCCTTTCCAGTCACCGTCTTCCAGCTACGAGCCTGCAAAACAGCACCGGAGGAATGGGGAGGGGTCCTCCGGGAAGACACTCCGACGCTCAAGTCAGTATGAGTTGTATATAAAAATCCGCTTCAGCAAAGCTTGCAGTGGAGGTAAAGTGCTAATGAAGAAGGCGTACCTTTCCTTGGTGAAGAAGGTTGAATATTTATAGTAGTATAGAGAGTGAGGGTAAAAGGGTAATTATATTTATACTATGAGGTTAAGTTAGTCTTTTTGAGGGAGACAAGTTAGTTAAAGAGAATATTTTAGTTATGATTAGTGGTCCCCGAAGTGGTCCCCAGGGTCACGTTTTTCTACACCGCATATAGGGATCTGGGGTTAAGAGAATGATAACAACGGGGGGTGATCTATACCTCATATACTCAGATCCAGTACGGAAGTGCTCAGCGCCTTTCCTATCCAGATCCAGGACAAGGGATGATCTAGATCCATTACACTTAACTCTCCTACTCACCAGATCCTTGGTGATCTGGCGTGAATCCGGCATCTGCGTATCTGTTGTCCCTGTATTTCGAAAGCGTGTTAGGGAGCTGACAGATTACTCCCTATCACAATCCATTGCCAAATTTGTGATCTACAGCTCAAATAATGTGGGTGTGCAAGGAATGAGGGCAATCGGAGGTGGTGGAATGTTTTCCGGCCGCCGGAAAATGAAGAGGGGCGGCGGCGGACGGCGGCTGTTCTAGGGGAATGGAGGAGGAAGATGATCTATCTCTAAGGTTCTAGAGAGAGAATGAGGATGCAAGAATGAAATGAGAAATGGGGAGGAGAAGGGTATTTATCTCTCTCTCTCCCTCTCTCTTGTGCGACACACACACACACACACACTTGTATTTTTTTTTTTCCCTCTTAGTTCTTTTACTTGGTGCACACTCTTGTGCATAATAATATCTTCAGGTAATTAATCACGTTCCTTTCGACGATACTTCCCTTGAATAATATTTTATATAATTAGTCTTACTCTTGTTAATGTATAAAAATATGTATAGTGTATAAATAATTATACACCATTTATTTAAGCACATATTAAATCTCATAGCAACATAATCGTATAATCGAGCATTCGTACTCATAAATAATCTTGAGCTAATGTTTCTTCATGCTCGACATCATCCTCATGAAATAGCGCTTGATGCTATTTAATTTAATTAGCTAACTAGAACTTTCACCCGTGTGATGCACGGTCTAAAATTATATTCTACTTTCTACAACTATAATCATAACTATAACATATTATCTGTATCTGTGGATTCCATTTATTAAGGAGATTTTATTTGTGATTATGGATAAATAAAGTTTTTTGAACAATTAATTGTTTGATTGATGTGTTTATTGTGAGATTTTTGTTAATTGAAGGATTTTCCATGCAATATTTTTATTTGAATGAGATGTTGGTAAATTGTCGAATGATCTACACGTATCGATGAAAATAGAAGAAATAATTTTAAGCACATTCAGATGCTAAATAAAAATAATATCTTTTGTATACTCTTTGATTAACACATGTTATATATGTAATTTGTATAGAATATTTATGAAAATTAGAAATGTAAACTTGATCACTTGATAGCACTAAATAAACATATACATTCACATAACACTAACAATTTGTATCTATTTCTTGAGTGGTTTACACTTTTTTACTATTTTTCTGCACTTCTTAGATTGATAAGTAGAAAATTCATCTATGAGCCTTTTGTCATTTGAAGGATCCTCTTTCATGTGGCCAGATTCAACGGTCTTGAATTTTGTGATATTTGTTGATCTACCTGCTTTCACATTTGTTGATTTAAAATCCTTTAGAAAAATGAATAACGTTCAGAAGAAGAATAATAATAATAATAATAATAATAATAATAATAATAATAATAATAATAATAATGGATAGGCCCTTCCTCACTTGAACAACAATGTTTTTTAGGCATCAAGATATTCATTTTTTTCAGGCAAGTGTTCAAAGTTACATGTCTTTAAAAACCAACAAAATCTCATGCAAGTGTTCAAAGTTACATGTCTTTAAAAACTAACAAAATCTCATGCAAGTGTTCAAAGTTACATGCCTTAAATAACAAACAAAATCTCGTAACCTGATACGTATCCCGAAAGAGAAAATAAGCAGTTCCATTATTGTTAATCACACGAACAGTCAACTTATATCTATATTACAAAATGTGTACATTATTTAGTTAGAATAAATTTAAATTGTATAAAAATAATAACTTTAACGAAGAAGATTTAATACCTTAGTTTGCCGCCGACTTCGGAACTGTTACAAATCTCGCAATAACACTTGTTGCCTAAGGTACAAAAAAAATAAAAATAAAAAATAAAAAAATCAGTAATCAGTAATCCATATTAGATATGAAGTAAGCGAATGATATAACTGTGAAAAGGTTAATGTGAATTATTGGGAGAAACGTCTCTCTTTAAATAATCTCATACCAATGAAGTTAAGAAGTTTGTGAATAAAGTTAAGAGGTTTATGTCTGATAATTATTTGGATTTGATTACGTAAATTAACCATTGAATATAAATTTAAGGGTTTTTTTTTTTTTTTTTTTTTTTGCAAAATATCTGGATAAAGTTTATAAGTTTGGTTCTCATTAGATGAGATTATGTACTACACACACTTATTCAATAGATAGATATTCACTTAAATAGTAAAAATAAATCAGATAAATCATGAATAGAGGCTCAACATATAAATAGAAATTATTCACGAAAAATCCCCAACTAATTTACAGATATGTTTTATTTATAATGAGTAACTCAGGATGATGGTAGCATATTTGCCATATATAAAGATAAATACGGGGTTCGATCTTAATATAGCCCGTGACTCATTAAACATAACATTACTATTCAATAGACAATAATTTATATAAAATAATTAAATCGTAATAATCATTAATATAGGTACAAAAATGCGAGGAAAATTGCGAACTAATTTTCAGAGACTAATAATGGTTTATATAATATTAATGGTAATAGATAATTGGTGGCATATTATCATATTATTAGTATATAATATTTAAATAGAGTTCCATTGTATTAAAGCATATGGCCCATTATTATCTATATAGGTATCATATATTCTGGTATAGTTCTAAGAATACTTGGCAGCAATATTTTCAATGTCTTAAAAATTGTTGCGCATACCCAAAACACCAATATATATATATATAAGATACATAAACAATGACAATAATATTGATTTTATAGTAATAGTAATTATTTAATATAATATTTTAAAGAGACAAAATCTAGAATAGCCATATATCTTAGTGAAAATTAAAAAATAGCCACTAACATAAAAACATATGAATTCTAGCCACTTTCAATTTAAAGAGACAAAATTACCCTTATTGATTTAATTTCCGAAAACCAAAATTGAAATAACGACCGGAAATCACAAATCAGAAAATTGAAAACCGCCCTTTCCCTTCGAGCCACCTTCGCTGCCGTTGTGTCGGAAAATTGAGACGCCGCTGTTCGTGCCAAAGTCCTTGCCAATCCATCCGCCATATTACCAAACAAGCAACCTTCTCCGGCAGTCATTTAGACCGGTCGAGCCATTGGTCATGCCCAATCGTACGAGACTCCCATCCCACCGCCATTTTGTGGCCCCTTATTCTCGCCGTCGACCATTGCGCACCATAATATTAGAGGATAGGTTAGATTTTGGCGAAGAAGGGGAGATTCTAGTGGACGAAGAGGTATTCCGTTTCTCCCTTTCCAAAAACCCATCGGGCGTGAACAGGGCGCGATTGGCTCGATTCAGATCTGTTCGAGCCCCATACCATGTGTTTATGCTCGTTTGAGTCACTTTAGGCTCGATCGAGCTCGAACATCTCGATCGAGCATCATTCGGTTCGTTCGAGCCCGATCCCGATATATTAAAACTTCGCCCGATATGCGCTCGATCAAGCAATTGGGACTCGATCGAGCATCAGTGTGTTCGATCGAATCCGTATTGTCCGATCGAGCCTTTCATTGTGTGACGTAGCACGAGAGTGATCTAGACCGAATGAGCTATCGAGGGATCGATCGAACATAGCAAATCTGTTAAGGCTCGATCGAAACCATACAATTCATTTTCATTCAGATGTGCTTGGCCAGAGTTGAAAGAACAAGGTGGTGGTGGGTTGTCAACAAAGTGGACGAGTAGCTAGAAGAGGTGGCGCGATCGGAGAGGAAGAAAAAGAATTAAAGAGGTGAATTCGTGAAGAAGATGGCGACAAGGCATGAGAAGTGACAATGAGCAGACGGTGCAATTCTATGAAATTGCAAAAGAAGATAAAAACGGCTTGGAGAAGATGGAGTGGGTAGGAGAGAGAGAAAGTATGTAGGGGTGGCTGCGTGAGTTTAGTTAGTTATTAGGTTTTTTTTTTAATTTTGTTTTTTTTTAATTTAATTTTTCATTATGGGTAATTTTGTCTCTTTAAATTGAAAATGACTAGAATTTATATATTTTTAAATTGATAGTTAGAATTTAATTTTTGTCAAGTTTAGTGGCTAAATATCCCAAGCATACCTGATGCTGATTGTCAGTTGCAATCAGCCATTTGTCTTCGAATTATTCTCATCCTTGTTCTTTTGGTTGACGACGTCATTTCATACGAAACAAAAGCGATTAATTTAATTTGTTCGTAAACACACGTATATATGGAGTTCGAAAAGTTGTATTTATTCATGAACAAATGTCAGTTCATTTTGAAACGGCGTGCTAAATAAATTAATTTAAAGTTAGTTATTAATACCAAAATGCCCTCCAACTTAAATAAAAATTACAAAAATGTCCTCCAAACCCTGCTTTTATAGAGTCTATAGATTTGCTATTGCAGCCCGAATAAAATCTAGTTCCTTATTTAACTCTTATGTGCTTGCTAGCTCTAATCTTATCGTGCTACGCCCATAGGGTATCTTCAAAAATATAATAAGAATGCTAACATACTTTTCGAGCTCACAGAATAACAATAATAATAATCGTGCTAATTAGCTATTTAATTAATAAATCGTAGCTCGAATATTTATTTAATAAAAATTGAAGATTTGATTTTTCAGGACGGATTTTTCATGGCTGTTACAATTATAGTTTTGTATTTTTTTAATTTTTTTTTCAAAAAATAGTATGATTCGTTCAAGTGGGTATAATATTACAAAAGTTTCATTTGAGATGCATGTTTTGTCTAAGCTTAAGTATTCCCTAAGGTTTTCTAACTTATTCATGTTATCATGTAATGATTGATTGACTCGACCACATCGAGTGTTGGTGTGAGTATTGCTCTGCCATGAAAGTATGACAAATCCTTTAGATGATCTATTGATGAAGGATATGTGTAGTTAGCAATTGTTTCAATCGGATCAATAAACTCTTAATTACAAATAAATGTTATTATGATAAGATAATTTTTGCATGGCCATCATTTGTGCCTCTAAAAATAGCATCACCTACTGTTGCAACTCAATTAAAGAACTCTTGTAATTATCTATCTTCAAGTATAAACTCCATGTTATGCAACCTCATGTTTTTTATTAGCCTCAACTCCCTATTATGCAACCTCATGTTTTTTATTAGCCTTAGGAGTAGCACATCTCTCAAGATATATAGGGAGAATTGATTATTGCATTGACTATATATTGTATGCTTCCTTTCGGTATGATGTGGAAAATTTGTCTAATTAAAATTGTCTCCAAACATAATTATATTACCTCTAAATGGTAAAACATAAATAGAAATGACTCGCAATTAACTAACAGCGAGAAAGACTAAATGTATCAAATTATTAAACTATTTTTCAAAGGTAGGGATTTTTTTTATTTCATAATAAAGGTGGTACCAGAGGTACCATTACAACAGCAAAACAAGATTAATCTCTGCTCCACAATCATACCTCCACTGTGATTCCCGATTATCCGCCCCCTAAGCGACGTAGTGGAGCCGTGGTGGGACCATATAACACGCACCCAAAGGTTATCCCACTCCGTCATGAACCGCCACACCCATTGAAGGGCAGTGTTAAAGAGCTGTAAATTCTTAATCCCTAAACCTCCCTCGTTTTTTGATCTACCAACTTCCTCCCACCTAAGCCAAGCTATTTTTCTCACCTCTTCATCTCCTCCCCAAAGGAAATTACACTATTAAACTATTACAATTGTCTTGTTTCAAGTAGGAGTAAAACCTCAAATAAATTTATGTAGATTTTTTTTTTTTGATCAAGCAAATTTTTAGGGCCGCGCCACAGAGAAATTTATGTTGATTCATATTTCAAATTATATCTGAAAAATAACTATTGCAAGAATGAATCAATTATATATAGTGCTGAAAACATTCAACTAATCTAGATTTGACAAGAAAATCCATATATAGTTAATTGGCTCTAAAATACTCCATCCGTCCTCCATTTCTTGATCTTTTCTATTTTGGGACGTAAGCCTCACATACACTTTTAACACGTTATCACTTTATCACTCTACTTTTTAACACTTTAACACTTTAATATTATTAAAAAATTAGATAGGCCCATAATTATTCTACTTTAACACTTTAATTTATAAACATATCATAAAACACAAAATTACAATTATTGATATATCTCCATATTTATGTATCATTTTAAATATAA
The DNA here is from genome assembly GCA_001642375.2 of Mentha longifolia. Taxonomy (NCBI): domain Eukaryota; kingdom Viridiplantae; phylum Streptophyta; class Magnoliopsida; order Lamiales; family Lamiaceae; genus Mentha; species Mentha longifolia. Next base: position 32,878,444 of record CM038111.1, read on the forward strand.
ATAAACTATTTTCGGTAAGAAATTTACATCATAAAATTTGTGCTAGTCAAAATTAATATGAGCGCATTTATTTGGAAACATGTAATTTGTGGGTGTTGGCATTTGGCAATACATTAATCGTGAGAGATAATAAATCTAGTAATTGGCGTTTAATGTGTCCGATAATTTTGGAAAGGATTAAATGAGTAAAAGGAAACTTATTAATCACATTGTTGTATTTAATAATGACTTAAATAAGTCAATTGTATAAACATTATTATTTTGATATATTGTTTTCATGTATGCAATAAATTAATTATCAAAAAAATTACACACAAAAATGGAAGGATTTTAATAAGGGGAAAGACTGAAGTTAATAATTATAATCGTCCGTTGATTTATACACAAAAAATTACAGGACAGTTTTATATATAAGACAGTTTGTTTTACTCTATATATCAATGCAAAAGTAAATTACTTTTCTTTTGATTAATTTAAAAAATTGATTTAAGGCCTTCGATTCAAGTACTTTGTGCACATATATAAACTAAACCAATATTCTCATGAGCGATGTCATTATATATTACAAGATCATTTTAAAATGAGTTCAAAACTTCTTGCACATGCTAGAGGTGGAAGTAGACATGATGAAAATAGAGATAAATTGGAGTATATAGATACACATGACAAAGGGGAAAAGATAATAAGAAAAAAAAAATAGAAAAATGGAAAATGGTGAAGAGTGATCCTCGGTCGCTCACGTTGAGTATTCATATTGGAAAGCATACATCTTCCAAAGTTTATATATATGAATTAAATATAATACACGTCTTAATCTATTACATACTTAATTTTCATTCCAATCTATAAAAATGTATAACAATATAAGAGAACAAAACCATGTGGGCAGCTTTGGCTTTGGGGGTTGTAAAGCATATTACGCTAAAAATCTCTTTTATGGATTTATAGTTGAACACAACTTTGTCGTTGGAACCTTAACGACAATGCTATTGTTGCGACACATTTCATATCAATTGCAAAAATAGTGCTTCAATTGGATGAGAAAGTGAACTGAATGATCATAAAATAGTTGAATTGTGAATATTTTGGTTGTGAAATTCTAAAATTTATAGACTAAACTTATTTGAAAAATGGAAAGAAATTAATTATATGCTAATTACGTATTTGTAACGTTTATAATTAATTAACTGATTGGAAATATTAATGCACAATTAAGATTTACCATTTGTGTAGATGGTTTCTACAAATTAAATACTAGTAGTATATTTAAAAACATAGAAAGTGTTATTTGTATTCTCTCACTAAAATCCTTCAATTTCCAATCTATTTACCACAAACATATTAAAGTTTAATTGCATTTGGATTACACATTACATATATTGAAATCGCTATAAAACTCATTCCTATCTAAATATTTTTTGCTACACAAAATCAATGCCCAAAACATCTATATAATTATAAAATATAGAGAAATCTGTATATATAGGCTATTATTTTATATTGATCATAAAGTTTGTTGACATAAGTATAAATGAATGCATGTAATTATTAAAAAATATATATATATATATAGGCTAGTATTATATATTTTATTTATGTAATATTCATATAATTATTAATTGACATTAATGTACATAAATGTTAGTAATTAATGAACTGATTTTCCATATAAAGGCTTCCGTAACTATTATATATATTATATATTATATAGATATAGATTATATCAACAAAGGGCTTTTCAAAATTAATTTAATCTCTACTTTTACAATTGCATTTCAAAATTGGCTAATTTCCTTTTGTGTCCTTAAAATTAATATAGGCATGCCAGGATTAACTGCATACATACTAATATTCTAGTTTTTAAATTTTAATGCATAACTTTTCCAACTAACATGGAAAGTTACATGCATGCTTATAATAACAAAAAAAATATGACTAGCAGTATTTATTTAGCACCTACATTTTTAGAGTAAAAGACAAGAAAACTCACGTGGCGTGTATTTTATTTATTTATTGATTTTTTTTTTTTTTTTTTTTTTTTTTAGAGTAAGGATTAACGATTACGAGGATAAAAAGGAAAAACAATTTAGATGCGAACCCGTCTTCCCCCTTTCATTACTGCGAGTGCGAGCCCGAAAAGCAGAGCGAGACCTAAGCAGAAAATTGCATCGGAGCCGCCGTGCTGTCCGCCGCCCCAAATTATTTCGTACAACCTCCTCGCTCGCGCCCTATTCCGCCGCACTCCGACGCTGCCAGCGCTGGTAGGTAACAGTTCTTCTCTCTCTCTCTCTCTCTATATATATATATCGCAATTAGGTTTTGGCAAATCAAGAAAATAACCTCCGAGGTGAGCAATACAAGACAGATACAAGGGCGAAACGCATGTTAAATACCTTCGTTAAGAGGATTGCCCAAATAAATCCTAAACTATTTCATCATCATGCAATTTTGATAATCTTTTTCCTAAGTACGGCGTTTTCTGCCAGAATATACAAATTTTCAAAAAATCAGCGAAAATCTCACAATTCCAACAACTTCCAATCATACTATTGAGCTTTCTTGTTAAAGGTTTTATTTATGAGAATTTTGTATGTTCTTTCATGCCAAATTTCATGGTATGTTTTTGCAATTGTATCACTTTCACCAAATTTTGTATTCTCCTGCAGAAAGTAGTAAAACTAATGCAAAAAGGATATAGAGTGATGCAATTTCTGAAGTTTTATCGACTAAACATGCTAATTATAGTTACTGGACTAAAAAATCATTGACTTACCTGAAACAGCAGCTTCATAGCTCCCAGCTATATCAGTTGCAATGCCTGATTCATAATCCAGATGAACAAGAAATTCATTGAATCTGTGTAATTTTCCTATTTTGTTTGTTATGTCTGATGATTGTTGGATTCCATTTACTATATCAAATTTGCTAGATGTGCCTATGCTGTTACTTTATACCGTATGGATGTATTGTTCATTCTTGATTATCAGGAAGGAGCTTTGCCATTATTTTCTTATTATTTCGTGTTTCTGCTACCTGACTTGTAAATTTTTTGTGTTTCTCAGGTTCGATTTGTTAGGCTTTCTTACATTAGATCCAAGGAGAGTTGAATTTGTCAGAAGGCTAGTCATGCCTTTATCTTTCTCAATAATTTTACAGTAGGCTTATAGAGTTGTGCTTGCTGTAGTTTTGAACTTTTGGAGCTTAAAAATATTGAATCTACATATTTTGATTCGGATTGAATCCAGCACTTATACATTCACAACACAATTGAATGTTGATAGCCGTTTCTAGAAATGTTTTACTTTAAAAGAAGCATGTTTGAGAACAAAAGAACAGGGAAAAAAAATAATAATAAGAAAAGAAGAAAAAAGATAAAGCTAGTCTTCACGGAATATATTGTTCATTTTTTTTAAAGCCAAGTATTATTTTTTCAATATTCTACCCCTTGACTCAGATACATGCTCGTATTCTCGATTCTTTCTCTCTCTTTTGTTTTGGTGAAAATTTGTGAGAATGAGAAATAGGCACTAAATCTGGTGTACCTCTCTCAATTGCAGCATCTCGACCATTGAAGAGGCAACAACTTCCTCACGATCAGCCCCTAAATTCACAAGGTACGTATGGATTTCTTTGATAAATCTAATTTATAGTTGTTTATCTCATTCCCTAGGATCCTTGGGACAACCCGTTGCCACGGTGTTGTCATTCTTTGTTGATTGTGTGATTTATTTATTTCAGTTTCTAAGTTTGCTGATATTGTGTGTGATTTGTTTCCAATTTAATTTCTCTCAAGATCCGCCTGCTTGTGACCTTAACATGAAACGTTAGAAATTATTGCATGTGAAGAATGCTTGTCTCCTGAACTTTGTGTGTTAAAATTGACATCAACATTAAGCAAAAAAACACTAGTTTAATTTTGATCTGCATTCTGTGCCATTCTTTCTTCGATGCATTTTTTTTTCCTTCCAATTATCAAATCTTCTCACAACTAACAAGCAACCTGCTGCTGCATGCATAGTGAATATGATTTCTTGCCTTCCTCTTATAGAACTAATATTAATTCGAAAAATTAATTTTGTGTTTCTTGTTTTTGCTTTCCTTAGAGGTATGCCTAAGGTTGCTGATCAGCTTGCTGTGCTACGTTATTATTTTGATGATGATGATGTTGGTGGTAATGTAATGAAACATTACTTATCTGTTCTTTCTCCACGGGATTTTTCCGTGATTTATGATTTCGACCTTCCCTTCGAAAAAAATCAAAATTACGATGTTGCTGGCAGTAGTTGTCATGGGTTACTGCATTTTCATAACTTTGTTGGTCAGTCTGTAGTTTGCAACTTAACAACTAAGAAGTACAAACTTCTCCCTCTACCGGAATTGAAATCCGATCCAGATGACGCCATTTTCTACGGCGTAGGATTTGGTTATGATTCCGTCTCTAATGACTATAAAGTCATTAGGACTTATGTAGAACATTTCTCGAGTGATGTAGGAGATGAAGAGGGGATAGATTGTTATGAAGGTTCTGAGGAACACACTCAAGTGTACTCTTTGAAAAATGGAGATGATGGATGGAGAGAGATTGAACCGGCTAAGCCTTTTATACTCTCATGGAGTAGTCTTTTTGTTGAGAAGGACCGTTCTATTTATTGGACAGCTCTCGATTATAATGAATCTAAAACTGATGCGATTGATGTGGTGCTATCATTTCACTTGGGTCGTGAGAGATTCGATTCCTTTTCTCTACCTCCAACCACGATTCCAAATGTCGTATATGAGCTTTTGGAGCATCGTGGATCTTTGGCGGTGATTGGATATGATTTAGAAGTACCTCGTGCCTCCTCATCCATGGTGATTTGGGAATGGGAATGGGACAAGTCGTGTTGGAACAAATTTCACATTATCTCTCTTTCTCATATTGATAGTCCAGTTGGTTTGTGGGAAGATAAATTTCTGTTTCTGGAAGCAAAGTCTTCAAACTTTGAAGATGGTATGTGCAAGCAAATAGAAGTCTATGATTTGGGCACGACGAACTTGAGAAAGCTGGACATCTATAGTTATGACAAGAAGATGAATGTGCTTTCTTATTCTAAGGATGAGAGCGAACTGATATCGGATGCAAGTCTTGTGAGGTACACTCAATATACTATTTTCAGCACCTTTCAAAAATAATATATTATTTTCAGCAATTAATTCATTCTTTTTGTAATTATTATCTTTTGCATTTTGGCTAATGTCTTTCCCTTTTTATTTCTTGAATTCTATATTAGTGGGACTCGTAGGCAAGGGAGTTCAAAGGTGAAGATGAGCAAGACGGCGACTAGAGGAAGAGGAAGAGGACGAGAAAGAGGAAGTGGAAGTGGAGGAGGTGGAAGTGGTGGAAGTGGAAGAGGTGGAGGTGGAGGTGGAAGAAGTGGAAGTAGAAGATGGAGATTCTAACTAATTCCTAGATTCTGTTTTAACTAGGATTTGTTTCTTGCTACTCACCAGATTTTTAATATTTATCCAAAAAGGTGTATAAGTTGTACAATCTCATAGCTACTGAATTTGATGGTTCGTATAAGCAGTAGAGATTGATTGCAGCTTCAATTCAATCTAGGTGTAACGAGAATAGGGAAAAGATGTTTATTGTTGAGTGTTTGGTTCCACGATAAAAAGATTTGAAGGGGTAAATAAATTTTTATGCTTCCTTTTCCTGTTATAATATAATCTTATGGGGTTAAAATTGTACTAAAATTTTCCAACTTTTTAATTGATCTCTCTCCCCACACATATATACAAAGAACCAGTGAACATGCTTGTCAATTAATTAACCTGAAAATGTTGCACGTTTCGGAACAAATCTGTTGTGCGCAAATAGTGTAGATGATGCTTTAAAGTAAATTATCACATTAACACATACATATTCCATCCATATACAAACCTAAACTGCAAAAAGACAAAATGATGGATACAAGCTCTTTGAGAAAAACACAGTAAAAAAAAAATCTCTAAATATTTCGAATCCCTCCTCTAATCCCCAGGGGGAAGAAGGCTTGACCCAAACCTCCAAGAAAATTTGCAATCTCACTACCAGCCTTATCATCTTTCAAGAAATACCGAAGATTCGATGGGAGAAGATCAACGGTTTTTGCAGAATGCATTGATCAAGTATAATAGAGAGCTGACAAAAATATCAACAAGTCACCAAGAAGAAGGCCAACCACATCAAACACGAATTTTGGAGCAAATAATCCCCACACCTGCATCAAATTCATACAGCAATATTACGATGTTTATCACTGAACGATAACGAGTTAGCTCAAGAGCAGGTAAAACTTGAAGTAAAACTTGAAGTACGAGGATACTATCAGATGCCGCCTCTGTATTGTCACGCATAGCATTGTAAATGTGGCTGTTATAGCTGTAATCAGTCCATACATCAAATACACCTGAAGACAATAGTAAACCTATAATGCACAGCTGAAGTTCCGATAGAGAATTTAATATAATACGAGACTTTTTAAGGAGAGCTTACTTGGCATAATCTAATAGAAAATACTTGTTTGTTCTGCTTCAGTAGATAACCGCGTGCAACCAGTGGAAGTCCAAATATTGGGAGGATGTGTGAAAATCCAAATGTATCGATGGTGAGTAGGATTGCTTGCCGAATAAGGCTGAATTCATCATACCTAAAATAGATTATGATGATCAATTCAAATGCCTTGACAACATTGTCTGACCTTGGAAGAAGGAAAAAGGCAAGGCATCCTCGAAAAGTTAAGGCATGAACAACTAAATGGAAAGAAAGAAAAGGAACACGAGTGTTCTTACCCAATAAATGCAGCTGCATATCTGAGGCCATCAAAAGCACACCTACACAGTGAAAGCGCCATGATCTCAAAAGAGGGAAAAATGAGAAGGGAAATAAAAAAACTAGCTATGGTGCATATTAAGTAAAATATTTAACAGCGAACCAAGATGACATAGTCTCGTATTGTTACGATATGATAAAAACTTGGTAGAAGCAGAAAATGTCTTACCAATGACCGGTGCTGAAAAACAAGCACACAGCCAGAAGGCTCCATTGGGTAACAGGAAGAGCATAAGAGAGTGAAGATCCAGAATAGTCATTTTTGGTGTTATGTTCCAATGCCATCAATCTAATTATGCACCAACCTATAGATAATATATATCCAAGGAAAACAGATTAATCACTGAGCTAAATTATAATTGACCACCAGCTTTAAAATAAAAATAATCCATTGAATTGTAATATACATAAGAAACTAATGGATGAAAAAAGGTTACAAGGTAAAGCAAGAACCTCCAATCAGCAAAGCCAAGTAAGCAACCGGACAACAAAATGACCGTTGAACTCCATGCAGACATCAAGGCTAATGCTTTAACAACTGTACTTTGTTTGAAATTTGAGGGTCTCCCCCTATCAATCAATTGACCTACGGCCAATACTGAGAGTTGTAGAATTCCAGCAGCATAGATCACTGGAGGTATTAGATTTCCTTTTATACGCCAAAGTGAATGGTTTGGACTTAGTAGACTACTATCCGAGGCCCAGTTTAAAGCATATAAATAATTGAAGTTCCTGCAACAACATACTTCAAAATGCCCTGAGAAAAACAAGAAGTGATGCTCTTGTACAGAAGGTATGCAATGATAATAAGAGCTATCATTGGAAGAACTTCAGTTACATACATCCAGAGCTCAGAATCATTGTCAATTCCCAAAATTCTTGAGACGTTTACCTTCAAGAAGAATGAGTACACAGCCTGCTTTAACTGTCCTAATTCAATACTGATTCTGAGGCAAGGAACCAAAAGACAAAGCACAAGTGCCTGCAAATTCCAAATCAACTTTAACAAAAAGAAATGTAACGATACTGGGGAACATGCAACAAAAAGACAACGGAATTTAATAAATGCATGAGGCAAAATCACAAAGGAAAAATGATGATAGAAGCCTACTTCAATTAGCATCATCTTCTTCATTATAGCATGCCGTAGTTGAAGTATTGCAGTTGTTGCCAAAAGAAAACTTGCCACTCGCCCTTCTTCAACTGCTTCAAAGTAATATGGAATTAGCACAAGTAGCAAACAAAGGAAAGAGAGAGCCAAAATACATAGTATCAGAATCAGATATGGTGCTTACAAATAAAACTGTTGGAAAGGAAACTCCACGCACGTATCAGAATTACAATACTAGCAAGATTCACCCCAAAGAAATTCTTAAAATAGTCGGACAAGAATGAGTGGAGCCCACATAACTTGTCCAGCCTCCTGATGAGAAATACATGCAGATAAAATGAACTTAGCATGATGCAAAAGCTTATGCTCATCATCTTCAAATTGAATTCAGTCCAGTTGGACCGTGCTAGTGCAGCAACACTTTCCAAAAACTTAGAATATGCATCAATTTGCTGTTTCACTAAAGGCAGTGGTACAGAAACCCCTGAAATATTTCTTGAAGTGATTGACCAAAGCTCTTGTGCCTCTGCATAAAGCTCCGATACATGCAGCAAGTCTCTTTCCGAAAATCCAACCAATGATAAAGATGAACAGACATCAATATATTTCTTCACCTACAGAAGCAAATCCTGGGTCATAGAAAGGGTGGCAGCACTTAATTTTTAGCAGAAAAGAGTAGATAAATGCTTGATGCTGATTAACAGAAGAAAGTCAAGTGCGTACCATATATGTCAAGTTCATCTTACAAGTGCATCAATGGAACAAACACCTAATTTTGAAGCTTGACTATTTAGTTAGATAGGCAATCCTTATATCTATTCAGTTGGTGCTTTCAACAGACATGCCCATGGTCAAGCTAAATTCTCCTTTGTAAGGTTAAGCACACGTACTATTCGATATGGAGGTGGTAGCTACTAGATAGTTACTAGTATGCCCACGGTCTAGTTTTTTGCAGTTGTGGTAACATATTAGTAACTTTCTTAAACTTCGAGATGCAATACAACCAAAAAACAAGACATACCCTTCTCGCTAAAACACTCACTGACACGTCAAAATAGGGCATAAACAGGAGTATGCTATCATATTCTAGCCGATAATTGATTTTTGAGCAAATTCATCTAGATGAAACACATTCACGTGATCATGAATGCAATGAGGCATGCTTGATAGCAGCAATTTTGTGGCAATTTCAACTTCTCTCACTTGTATAATCCAACATTACTGCTTTCATCAACACTAATTCAAGGATTATTCCCAAAACAATGTTGTGCATATGGACCATCTCAACCCTTCTGATGTAAAAACAATTTTCCTTAAAGAAAGAAAAGTTATATGGATTTTATCACAATCAAACACTTGGATACTTAAACCACATTGATGCCCTACTGCCTGAGAACCATGCGAAGCATAATGCATTTTCAATTCATCATATGTTGAAGGATAAAAACCAGCAGGTATCTGGTTAAACTTGTTAAACCAAGTGATAGAAAACCCAAGAATCACCTCAGAAAAATAAAAAAGTGCCGGGTCTGCATGCCAAGAGAAGTACAAAGATAAGGAAACATGTACCTGCCAAGAATTCATACAAAGGGCATTCACATAGTTCAGCATCCCACTTTGGACTTGTGATGACTTTGACCATCACCAGTGGCTGATTCTTCGTGGTTCCATATACCACCAGCTAAGGAAAAGAGTTCAGAGTTAACATGCCCAATACTAAAAATAGGTAATATCATCAGAATTTCTTCAGATTTTCTTCATAATATATTTAACCAATAATACAAAAATAGGGGGAAATAAATAATCGCAGTATTCCAGCAAGAAATGTCATGAAGTGCACTGGATTTTCCATTTCATTATTCATTAAAGATCTTAGACAAGAGAACAAAGTGCACTCTTATTCAGACTTTGAAGCAATATACACTTGAAACCCAATAACAGATCAGAAAGCCAAGATTTCTCACAGGTCTTATTGAGAAGATATATCACCTAACCCTAATTCCTAGTTGCAGAAAGACTGGAACATCACGTAGGTAATAGGAAGAAATAAATATGATACTACTCAGACCTTTGACTCAGAATAAAAGGAAAAATGAACAAGCTTTGAGAGGATTCTTGTATCAGTTACCTTCCAAAAGGAAATGGAAGACCAAGCAGGGCAGAGACAGTCGCGGCAAAATCAAGCTGCAAAGATCGGCTAGAATAAGTGAGATTATTTGGAAAAACTTATTACTAAGCTCTAGAGCATCCTGTGATTAATTTAGTTAGCATACCTGTTGAATTGAGCTGGTGCAAACTCGCCGTCCATGCTGTAAATAAGAACAGATAGTATCAAAGGAAGAACTGAATATTTCTTTGTCGTTAGATGAGTAACGATGTTGAATATTTATATCCAAAGCCCTTTAATTTCTTAATTAAGTAGAAATGGAACCAGAGTAATATATTTATTTGCATGAATTATATTTGATGATATCAAGACCGGCAGAATTACGATAAAGCTGTTGGGTTTATAATTACGTTATTAACCATGTCTGAAGCTATATTAATATTCATATTCTTATCAACCAACATAATTTAATGAAACTCATCAAGTTATTCGTCAGAGAGCCATATCAAGCCTTGCAACCTCTTCTTTCCCATTTGAATGGTCAGTGGAGAATTTTCTTTTTGGAGAGTATTAACTTTCGGAGTTATATCCACGGAAATTGGTCAATCATTCACCAGGAACAGTAGCAGAGGCCTTCAACAAGAAACTTGATTTGTGTAAAAGGAATATCAAAACTATGACAACAGAATTTCAACTTTTTACAACTTCTTGTATGATTTTCCTCCCACAAGATTTCTTCTTATCTCGAGCAACTATTTCCTGATCACTAAACATCCTCCATATACAAAGTGAATGCACTCTAGTAATGCTATAGTATGAAGATTTAGACATACCACATCCAATTGGCAAGATGAACTCTCAGCTGCAGTGACTAATGGATGAGGCTTCTTCATAGTCAATGCAAAAATAGCTGTTTCCACCTGCATAGCATATTGCCGGTATTAGTACTGAGCAGTTATCACATGTCCATGTAGAAACTAAAGAGAGATGTGCACCTCCTCTGCAGTGCCTCCACCATGATCACCGTTGAGCGTCTGCCCATGATCTCCCATGACAAGAAGCATTGTATTTTCATGCAAACCACCAGGTCCACTTTGGTTCTCCAGTATACACCGACAATTTTCTGGAGCATTACGAAAAGCCATCTCATGGTTATGATAAAAGCGAAAAGGTTCGAGAGGAAAAAACTGCCATAAACATATATTTAAGACTTGCCATGCTGAAAGTGATGGAAAGAAATCTGGGAAAAAGTTGTTATTAAATTGGCATTTCTACTTGGTTTTAGTTGCTCCTATATAACAGAAAATTTACTTAAATACCTCTATAACTTCATTGTATTGCTCCAAGTTTTCTATCATTGGGGCAGAGTCGACGCCAAATATATGCCCCGCATGATCCTGTATCATGGCTTTTATATAAGATAATACACATGTGATGGAGTGGAGGATGTGTTTGTGTGTGTGTGTGTGTGAGAGAGAGAGAGAGAGAACGAGTGAAGACATTTGGAAGTCCACAAGGTTTGAAGAAGGAGTAGGGATAGCTCACCACACCGAGAAAATGAGCTATTAGCACATCCCAATCGTTTTTGTAGAGGGTGGGGAATAAGTTTGTGATGCAACCATTGTCAAACTGATGAAGAAAAAGCCATAAAGAATTAAAGATATATAAAAGAAAATAAATCTAAAGAATTAAAAACTAAACATAGAAATTGTTGCAGACAAAGATTCATGCTCTCGTCAAGTGCCGCATAGTGAAGGCTGTTTCCTTTTATTTAATTGCTTTAATGACAATATTTCAGTTATTCCACTTAATTAATAATTAGTTTGGGTTCACGGGTTGTGGGCTCCTGCATGGGATTAAAACTCTAGGTCAAATTAGTTCTCACTAGATAATAAGAGAACTTGTCTAGCACCCTAGTTAAGTTAGAGGCGAAGTGTATCTTTCTCATGAATTCTGTTATTTATTCATTTGAGTTATCAATTCTTTCATATTTCCTATTATTTCAGCGGCGATCTAACTCACATAGAATACTAATGTTAGCAGGCACAAGTATATCCAATGAACATAAGAATTCTCATTACCGTATCAAGGTCTTTCACATTAAAAGATGGGAACGGATAAGATGTGGCAAAATGATCTGGAAATAACTGTACCCACGTATCATCCCCCATCATCACCACTCGCTTCCCATTTTGAACCAACTATAAGCAAGATAATAGGTTAAAATGCATGAGTATATAAAATGGAGAAAGAATAACGTGCATTAAAAATGTTCAGTCGTAAAGTATTTGTGAGTTAAAGGGCATACCTGATGGATCAAGTTATCTTCAAGAATTGCCGGAGCACCAAAACTGTTCCCAACATCAATGAACGTGGGAAGTCCACCCGTAGTCAAGCCCTAGATGTGAAAACATTAATAATTACCGCACCAAGATAAATCTCTCATAATGAGTCATGCCTGAAGGTATTGCTTTTGCCGATCAATGTATAAAATGAGGAGTCTCTTAACCCCCTCAACTAGTTGATGTAGAACATTAGTAATTTATCCTAGTGTTTTAGTCATAGATACACTGGATGAAGAAACTAATAATTCTCATAAGAAACCAGCATAGACTGTAAATAAACAATGATGTGGTGAACAGGAAAGGTCCCACAAGGAACCGCTCAGAATTTGTTTGACTGAAGACAGTTGCATGAAATAAAGAAGAATTACTTGAATGCAGGACAGACACCCACCAAAGTTCTCATGATTTAGACTGAAGCTCTGAGCTTGAGTAATATGTTGAGGACAATATGGTTACTTCTGTTGTAACTGTCATAAGCAGCTATACATTCTCAGATCTCGTTTGTTAGACCATACAATAGAAAGTAATGACGACTTAAAAACAGTATCACATGAGTGCTAGT